>JASCZI010151044.1:284464-303007 GCA_036250425.1 Stylosanthes scabra | reverse complement strand
TAAAGAGAGAATGTTCTGGTGTATCATATCTTCCAACACATAAATCAAGTCCTCCTATGAAAGCTACAATCTTTCTTTTATGGTGCCCTGCATCAGCATCCACAATCACAGTCTTTTGGTGATGGGTATAGATCGTCCCAGCTTCCTAAAAAAATAGCAATTAAATGTATTCATCATATTACTTTTTATACAAAAAGATGTAAACAAGAAATTTAAATACTATCATGTAGTTGGATATATTATATATATGAAGATAGGGTATTTTTTGCTGACCTGTGTTTTGAGCAAACTATGTCCTTTTCCACCAGATCTTGGGCAAAGAAGCACTCGTACGGAAGAGTGCTTGAAGAAATGGCGAGTGTCCTCATCATGAGTGTCCAGTAGTCCAACCTACATATATCATAATAATGTGAAGATAGTGTTAAGCAACTAGTTACAGACTTACAGTACATGGTATCATCTAATGCACGTAATGTAATCAATTTCATTTACATCCAAAGATAAACTCATTTATTTAATGGTGATGTTACATATACCACTGTACATCTCGATACATCTCATTTATAATAAGGAAATGTAAAGGTCAGCACAGAAAAATTCACAAAACACATGAATACAACGTAGCACAAAAATAATGTACCTTAGTATAGAAATCAAAATAAAATAAAAAAACAAAGGATGTATAAAAATGTCCAATGATACACATTAATTAATTCTTTATCTTGTTAAATCCTATTAGGTTATACAACATGATTTCAATAAGTTTTCAACTAACATGGGAGCTCGCAAATCATGTATCTCAATGTGGGGTGAGAGTTAATACCTATCGGTTAACAGCTAAACTTTGATGAAAAAAATCAAGACAGCACAAAATCCAAAATGGCTTATACTTCTATGATACTTTTAATATATGTAAATAACTGTCCAAAGCCAGCAAAGCGTAGCAAAAATTTTAATTAAAACAACAACATCAGCAGCAGCAGAAAGCAATCATGAATACAAAGCTTAATTGAAGTTTAGTTTGTTACCGTTTTCTGACCAAGGAAGCTATTGGAAGTAGGATCATCCCACACAAGGAGCAAAACTCTCACACCTTCCTGTGATTTGGCTTTGAGAAGTTCACCTAAAGTGCAAACCTTTCCATCACCTCTAGTACCTCTAATCAAACTAACATTGTAGTAAACAGACCAACCAACAATATACACCAATCTACGTGCCTCACTTATTGCATCAAATATGTCATCCCAACAACTTGTATGCCTATATTTGGCATCCAAATTGTTAAGGAAAGCTTCATGAACATGAGCATCCTGATAGAGTGTAACTCTTCCACCCTTCCTAAGAGGAAAGTAAGTGTCTGGGACCCCTTCATAATTAGGACCAGCACCTACACCATTACCATAAAGGGCAACCTTATCAACATGTGTGTACTGAATTGACAAATTCAACACTGCTCCATGCTTACAAGGCTTCCCACTAGCATTAAGGATAGGGAAAACGCCTTCAACTTTTGTACCATGTAATAACCTTTCCACTGGGATCCCAACTGCACCTATAATCTGTGACCCCACGAAATCAGTGTCCTTGACAACGAAGTGAACCTCTGCAGCATGGTGAGCAACAGGGGCATTGAAATGCTGCATCCAAACAGGGTTCTCAGAGTTTCTGATGACAAAGGTTCTGGCTATTACAGCACCTGACACAGACACTGTGACATATGGATCACTGGTGGATAAGTTCTGTGACACGTGGCCTTCTATTTTGCCTCCGAGTTTGTTAGGGAGCATGGAAAGCATGCCTCCAAGTTTGTTGCTGAAGGTGTCCATGTTGGGAAGGTTCTTGGCCTCGTGGATCCATATTTCCAAGTTGCCATGTAAGAGGAAAATGGGCAAAGAGGTTGAAGAAGTTGGAAATGGAAGAAATTGGTGGGGTTGTCCGTGGTGTGAGCCTCCAAAGGATGGAGTTTCACCATACACCAAATGAGACATGTTTTGGAGTTGCTAAAATGGCAGGAATTGGAAAGAAGGAAGAATGCAGAGGATATAGATATTGCAATGCAAGACGAGTGTTTGACTTTGATGGTTGGAGTAAAGAAGAGTGAACGAGTGGAAAGTGGAAAGAGCAAATGGAAATGCGAATTGGGATTGGAAATGGAGGAGAAACCAACAACATGATTGAGAAAAAGTCTAGTATTTCAGTTTCAGTACAACGGATTGGAAACGCTATTAGAACGTTGAATGTCTGGACGAATCAGAACAAGTCTCATCTCGATGCTTTATTTTATTATTTTTTTTCTTCACCAGCTTTGGGGACATATTTTATTTTTCCACTAAAACCAAGACACTTTATCAGATCTTTCGTGCATTTTTTAAATATTAAATATTTAGATAATAATTTTATTTGTATATAAAATCAGCGGTTGATATATAATATATAATGAAATATAAAATACATATTAAAAATAATTAAACTACACAAACTACACAGTATTTTATATTTTAATATATTAGTATAGTATGATTTTTTAATAAAATATTAATTATTAATATTTTTAGTAAATTAAACAAAATATTTTTAAGCATGATAACATTCACCATTTTATAAAAAATGTAACATCCTTTCTTACATTTCTCTTCATTTTAACTACCTTGACCAATTGATGTAACATACTTGGAAATAGTTTTTCTTTTTTCTTTTATAAATAAATAAAAAAATATTCGCCATTATTAATAGATAATGATTAGCTCATGAACTAACGTAAACAGTAGGACGTTAATTGTTGCTAAATCAATGACAAATTGAAGGCTTAAAGGTCACTTTTTGTCTTTGATTGATGATGGATGTATCATTAGCATGGATGGTGTGTATATATAATTATAAAATCATAATCATAATGGAAATAAAATTGTTGATCAGCTGGTCAATCTCATCATCGATCAGAAATTTGGCAAACAATTTACAATGCCAAGTTAACCAGAAAGAAATGAACCAAGACAACAAAAAGCTAAGGCTTCGAGATGGCATATCCATGAAGAAAGTCCAGAAATAGCTAGTAGTGAGCAGCTCTTAGATTGATATGATAGCTATCTTAGATTAAACGTACATCTCCTGAATCTGTCTTGAATCCCTTACATTCTATCACCAATCAGCAGCAATATGAGCATATAATAAACAAATAAATACTAATTAGCTAGCTAGCTAGCTCAGAATTCAGAATATATAAATCTATCTACCTTTTGCGCTTGGACTTGAGGGAGGTAACTGATTGAGAGTTGCTGTGCCAATTGCGTTTTCTTTGGTTGATGAACCAATTGTTGATTTGCTTGAGCTGCAACCCTGTCTCTTCCACTAGTTTTGCCTTGTCATCTTCCTGAATGCATATGCATATATATTAATTAATTAATTAAGCAATGAACGAATGATTAACAATGAAGATGATGAGAGTGATGAGAATGAGATGCATACAGTTGGGTAAGGCCACTTAGCATGCTGCTGCCACCAGTTCTTCAAGACAGAAGTGGTATCACCCGGTAATTTGCCAGCTCTACGTTTCCTGAGGATTTCTTCCCTAACATCTTCAATCCTTGACTTGAATCCCTGCTTCAGCTCAATCTTCAGTTCTTGACGGACTCTTTCCATGAGTGACCTTTCTGATTCAGTAGGGAGTAAGGGACCAAATCCCATCATGTCATCACCACCACCACCACTAGACTGGTCCAAACAGAAATCCATCTGAAATTCATCTTCATCATCTGACATTGTCGCCCCACTTCCTTCTCCCAAGCTCACTCCTGACATATGGTCCATCAAATCAGTTTTATATTGCTTTCTTCTTATTATAAAGTTTGTTATATTAATCATCATCAGCTCCATGCATAGTATAATTGAAGAACTTCATCATCCTTACAAATTTTGTCTGCACATCTATATCATACATAATTACATAACATATATACCATATACTACTCGTACTCTAGGTCACATTAGGCATTGACTAGGCCAACACAACATTTATTTTCACCTAAAGTGGGTTGCACCTAAAAGGACAGTTGAACGTCCTCTTCATGCCTAGCTAATTAATAGTAATTATATTGCATCAATAATTATGAGCTGCATATATAGTTTCGTAGCTTCTATTTCTTTCTTGTTGCTTTAACCAAGCATTTATAATAACTATGTACACAATAACAATAGTAAATATTTCGCAATAGCTAATATGGCTAGTAATAAAATAAGAAATTAATTATTCGAAGCAAAAGATGTGATAAGTCAACTGGAGATACAATAGATACCAAATCTCTTGTATGTTATCATTAACATTTTGTTTCAAAATCTCCATGAAAGTAATGGAATTGGCTCTTCTGATGGGAAGGGGATAAAAAGTAGTACTGACAAGTCACGGAAAGTGTAGAGTAAAACTTTTCCCCCTTAGTTCACCCTTCTGATTTTTTTCTGAGTTTCGAGCACATTATCAGATTATGATGACTAAGATATATATTTAATTAAAAAAAATTTGAGTAAAGCACTAGTGTTGATTGTTTCGCTGAGAACCTGAAGGCTATATACATGATTCAATGTGCATGTCATAGCTCCAAGCCTCCAACGGTAGTAATGAACTGAATACGTTGGGTGCTGTCATCATTTGTCAACAACCAACTGCTTAAACAGCTTATAACTAATGCTAACTAATGCTGAAAACTATTTTTGAAGAAATTAATTAGAGTCATATATAAGATTTTCCAAAATAAATAAAGGTCTTTTTTCCCCTCTTCAATCAAATATCCTCACCTCAAAGTTTTTTTTTTTTCTTTTTTGTTTTTAAATAACTGAATTTTCTATATATAGCTTAGCTAGATGTTGATAACTTGATATATTTCATTTAATTTTCTATAAATTAATAAGCTATTTATTTGGAAAAGAAAAAATAAAATGCAGTGTAGCTTCACGCCTTCACCTAATAACGCAGAAAAGTTTATTTGTTATAGAGTTATATGAGTTTTGTTCATTGAAAAGAGTTTGACAGTTTTGTTTTGCATTGGTGGTACATTAACAAGTCCGGTGGTTAGAAGTTGGAACGCACCCTTTGACACAGCACCAACTAGTTAGGCCGTAGGTTCCTCCTTTGTAACTGGAAACTATTATTATTATAATAATAATTAGTTTGCATAATAAGTAGGTGGCACTAGTATGATTTAATCGGAATAAAGCATGGTTAGGGGAAAGGGTTGCAGTAGTGGATAGAGATAAGAATATTCTATTCATCGTACATGCATACACAAATCAGAAAGAAAGGCTGATTTGTGATTTGACAAGATGCCTTTACATTTTTGGGATTATCTCTATTCTCTTCTTCATCACAACTTCCATTCCCATCCCACCACTCTTTACTGTTCCACTCTAAGTCGTTACTGTTTTCTAACAGCCTTTAATCATTGATTCCCATCTTCTCCTTCTTTGTCCCATTATTATTATGTGTATGTGTATGTTTCTGCTTCATCACTTGCATGCGTATTTATATATATTAATTAAATAATCATCATAATTAATGTATTTATCATGTAATAAGAAATTTGATAAATATATATATGAGTTCCTTTTAAGGCATGAGAAGAATGAGTAGGAATGGGGTAAAACAAACTCTGATGATCTCCCACCAAACTAACTAACTAACTATTTTCCATTGGTTGCAAGAATGAAAGAACATAAGAAAAAGCGTACCGGTGAGAGCTTGCAAGGTATTTTCGATGTCACGGCAGGCCATGACAGCCTCGACGGCATGGACTCTGACATGCTGCTGAAGCTGCTCTTTGAAAGTACACAAAACTATCAAGTATTGTGCCTGCGATTAGGAACAAGATGAAGAATAAATATAATATTATTGGTTAATTAGATACGAATTGAAGGAAGGGAATAATGAAGAAGATATGAATTACGAGGAAATTATCAAGGTCTTGACGGTCGTGAGGGGAGAGAGAGAGAGTGTGTTGAGAGACATAAGATCGGAGAACATGGTGTGACTGTGAGAGCTGTGCTTCTATAAGAGGAAGCTGGTCTATTGGTGTTGCCACTCTCAGGCATGCCACGTGTGCTGCCAGAACCTGCTCGTACAGCGGGTGTGTTGCTATCTCCGCCTTCAGCTGTCGTTGCTGGTGCTCGCCGGAGCCTGTGCCTGAAGACATGTCTCCTCCGCCCAAGCCGCCCATCATGCCCAGGCTTGGTTCTTGCATCATTACTTGGTGGAGAATGGAGATTGAGAGAGGAGAGGAGAGGAAGGTAATAATGATAATAAAGGGAAAAGGTGTTGGAAGAAGATAGAGAAAGAAATAAAGAAAAGAGATCAGATTGAGAAGTATGAGAGAAAAAAGCTGCGTAATTGTGTAGTTGAGGACCACTCTATGTTTATATGTATATGCTGCTGCTGCTATGTTATATGTATCTACGTGTATCGTATCGTATCATTATATAAGAAAGAGAAAGAGAAATAGAGAGAAGTTTGGCAGCAGAGATGGATCGGATATATAGGAAAGTAGTCTGTGTGTGTCTGTGTCTCAGAGAAGAGAGAGAGAGAGAGAGAGAGTGTTGGTGGTGTTGGTATCGTTTTGCGGTGAGGGGTGTGTGTGTGTGTATAATATAGGGATCTGAGACACACAACTTTCTGCACCACTTCTGATGGAAACAAAGATCTTACATACACATGGAAACACGAACCAAGCATAAGCATTTAAAACTCAATTCCCTTTCTTATTTGCGTGTGAGACCTAAGAGAAACAGGCCCTGAATCATCATCATTACTACTATATATGAAACCCCATACAACTCTCACGCCTCTAAATTTTAATTATTAATCAAAATCAAAATATTTAGCTCCTCACATCTTCCATCTCTTTTTCTTCTTCCATTTAATTCCCTTATTTGGAGTACGTACCAGCTATATTACTATAATTATTTCTCAATTTGAATTATTGGCCTTAAGTTATTAAGTACCTTAATTATTTGATTGCCAAAGATAACCATAATTTTATTATTATCGGTTCGGTTGGCTTATCACCTGTCCGTATAAATTAATTTTGCACATGGTTTACGCTCATATACGCGTTAAGCATTGTTGGTTGGTTTCTCCACCTTGCTCACTACTCTACTCTAGTATAACTTCATTGTTTCTTTACCCTTGCTACTGACCTCTTAGCCAATTATAGCTAAATTACAACGATATTTTTAGTTAGTT
The DNA here is from genome assembly GCA_036250425.1 of Stylosanthes scabra. NCBI lineage: Eukaryota > Viridiplantae > Streptophyta > Magnoliopsida > Fabales > Fabaceae > Stylosanthes > Stylosanthes scabra. The sequence goes on along the minus strand of JASCZI010151044.1, from coordinate 295,782 downwards.
AGGTAATGGTACTTGTAATTAACTTTTTGATATTTAACTTATATAATATTTACCACTTTTTGTATTATAATATCAATTTATTTTTTATATATTGGTAATATAAAAAAATTTCACATGTCATTTAATTGTATATATATTATTATGTTAGTAAAAAGAGAAAGTATAGTGAAAAAAAATCAACAATCAACTAATTTTATACTTATTAAAAATAAAATATTTTATTTAAGTTATTGATTGAATTTTTATTAATTATTTAGCAAAACTCTATAAAAATAATTAGTTTATCAAAAGTAAAATCTATATTAAATTCATGACACAGTGACATTGTCATATACTATGTTGTTATTGATGATATCAGAAAGAAAACTTACATATGTTTATGTACTTTGAAGACATTATTAATATGATGTTTGTACCCAATTAATTAAATAAGTAAATATTATATTAGTACTGCAAATTATATCAATAGTATTCATTCTCTGTCTCTCTTTTTTTTTTTTTTTTGGTGGCACATCAACAAAATATACATATAATATGATGTATATTACTCTAATCCTTTACCACATAGACCCACCAAGGGGTTCAAATTAAATCAAATACTAATATGAAGGCACTGAAAAATTAGGCTTAGAGAGAAGCATTAATTCAAGTTTGAAACGGGGCGGACCAACTTAATGCAACAATCGTTAGTTGTACCAAAAAGAAAAAAACAAAGCTTACTTAATAGTATAATTTAATGTTTTATTTATAAAATAAGAAAATAATGTTTTAAGCATACGCAACCCGAAAATATACATGCTTCCAATTCGAAGCGGTAGGTTGAACCAAAAATTGTATATGGGGAGAAAATTAATTGGGAAATCTGAACCAAATGGAGTGCTCCACTAATCAAAAGAAGATAAAGATATATATCCTTTTGTCACCAACCTTTATTTATGTTTTAATTTTGTTAGTAGTTCTGTTTAAAGTCGGCTAGCTAAAGGTTGAGCTGTCAGTGTTTCTTCTCATTGTTGGAATGGTGCTAACTAAACTTTTCATCTTCCATGCTCTCTCTTTACCTGTTTTGCTAATATTCCTTTTTCTATTTTTCCCTATATCTATTATTATTTATTTTCCTTATAGCAAGTGTATCCATACCGTTAATATTAACTGAGAGGTTGGATTGTTGGAATCAAAGCATGAAGGGGAAATGTATCTGCACTGCTTAATTAGCTTCCATAGCTACCAGCTGTTTGTTCAAACTGAAACTCACCACCTACTATGAAATATGAAACTAAAAGACATCTTATATATATTTAGATTAATTAATTAATTGGTGAGTCAAATCCAAATCAAATTTGTCAGTTCCACCCACTAAAGATATGTAATCTTTTCTGATGTGAAACTTGTGATCCATGATTTCTCCATCTCTAACCGCACATATATGCATCAATAAATAAATAATTATATATGTTTAAAAACATGTTATAAACAATTGTACACCTATATATGTATGCCCAATGAACACCTACACACTAAAACAAATATAAGAAGGGAGAAATCAAAACACAAAAGAGAAAAACAATAACCATAAATGATAAATATCAATGTAAGTATCTATAATCTAATTCTCTTTACTGGGAAAGGGTATGTTAGTTAAATAAAAATGGAGTATATGTGATAATAAGATGAAAGCTAAGTTGAAAGGGAAAACTAATAAAGGATACAGGCGGCTTTAGGTGGGGTGGAACATGTGGGCTGTGCTTGAATGAATCCTATAAAGAAAAAAAAAAAAATTAATACATAAAGCAACTGGGTATGAATGGGGGCAAAAAATTCATAAAAATCTGAAATGAATATTCTTTCAGCTCTGTTCTTGATTACTTTTGTTTGAAGAGTACGTGTTGCGTTGAAAACAAGGAAGGAAGCATTTCATTTTATCCAAGAATTTCACGAATAGAAAGCCTCCAAGCAACATCTCTTATTTGTCCCCTTATGTTATTCCTATTTCACCTTCAACTCATCGGATAAACAAAATATCTAACCTTTTTTTTTTCAAAAAAATTCTAATTTAATATAAATAAAAATATTAAGTTTCTAATATTTGTTTTCTTGTATTTGAGTTAATATTTCTTTTAAATTAAAAATGTTGATTTCCTAATATTCTCTATAAATAATATAAGATGTTAGTAAACTAAAAAAAATAAAAATATTATTCATTAATCATAATATATTTATATATCTTATATAAAAATAGATGTAATTTATATGTATTATTTATAATGATGAGTGATTTTAATATACAATTATATATATAACATAGACACCAAAAAGAATATTACACATATAGCATGATAAAAGAAAAAGGTTCAAACTTTATCTTGATAAATGTAATATTAAGTTAAAAATGAAAAGGAGCAAAATATCAGAGCTTCTATAAGGCTATAACACTAGCACAAAAACGAAAACAGATACCAAGATCCATGGAAATAACAATCGACAACAAAGAAATCATTGGTTGTAAATAATCTACCCCCACAATTGTTTCTATAACAAGAAAATGTGACATACACAATCAACAAGTCTCCACAATGGATCTCCGGATGCACAAAATTGATCGATGTTGAAGATTCAATTCATTAAAGTGAGCTAGGTAGGATACAAAATGATGTTATATGAAATTCACTTGATGCATATCGTTAAAATTTCGAAGGAAAGTGACTCATTTGCACACTACCTATATCACTATCAGTATCAGCATCGATATCAACAGCTTGAGAAAAGAAAATTAATGGCAGCAAGAAATCAGAGCCCTTGTGATGAATGGCAACCTGACCTGACCTACCTTTGGAGCATGGTAGGTCCAGCACTATATCTATCTATCTATCTATCTATATCCCACGTGATCTTTTCCCCAAGTTTTTCACTTCCCCCTTGCATGTAACAATTCATCATGTCCATTTCTAGCTATATGAGATTGTACACACTTCAAAAAACGAGACTACAAAGTACAAATGTTGATTTTATATTAAAGAATAAATAATAAATATACAGGGATGATACAACTTTTTTACGCTCAAGCTAAGTCATCCTTACTTGTTAGGGTTTTCACTTCTCAGCCAAAGAGGTTGTTACATTAGTTATTGTATTAAATTTAAAACAACTTATTTGTGTACAAATAAAGCAACTTATAATTGAAAGAATAAAGGTTAACTCTCTTGGATATTCAATCATGGGATTAAGAATCAGGACCTGGGGGAATGAAATAGCAAGAGATTGACAAGCTAAGCCTATGATTTGAGTGATATATAATATTAAATGCATTATATATATGTGCTATCATCGTGTAGTTCATGATAAGAACTTGTATCTGTGAGAGAAAAAGAGTGCGAGGTTAATTCATCAGAAAAAAAAATAACCGAGTTGGAATTTACTATTCCTTGTTTTACTCCTAATGTTAATGTTCTGACAAAAGAGGGTTACAGGTAAGGGGCATCACCTTTATCTATTTCCCTATCAGTTTAGAGCAACAAATAAACAAACATACACATGTGTATGGTTAAGTCATTACCAAAATAGACTCAATGAAAATACTTGAACCTTGAAAAACAAAAAATGGTATTTACATTACATGAAATGATATCAGTGGTCTAAAAGTAAAAGTGATGGATCTGGGAAGAGGGCAAATAAAGGCATAATGGAAGGAAGAGGAAAATGAGGAGGAGAAGAAGGAGAGAACGTAGTGTCCAAGAAAAAAGTGGTGGTGGTCGTCGATGGAGGTAACAGCTGGACCTGCGTCACCATCACAGCTGTAGTACTGTCCTCTTCTATCATTATTTATTTCTTGCGTAAACAATATTACCAACACCATCCATATAAGTGGTCCCCCAACCCAATGTATTGTACTAAATCAAACCTTAATTCAATACACCACTATAAAAATAAATGAATTGCATTGCTAACAAGAAAAAGAAACACAACAAATAAAACCAAAAACTCAACCTCTGATACTAATAATCACTAATCACCTATGTTGCACAAATACGAGTAACGTAACTATACTCAATACGGATACGAAATATGAAAATTTTAGAAAAAATCATACTCAAGTATATATTAAAAAAAGAAGGTAAATTTTATAAAATTTAAAAAATAAATAATATATTTAACTAATAAAATAAATTTTTATTTTTAAATAAAATATTTAAATAATCAATTTAATATATTAAATATTATATTTAAATAGTTTTAAAATAAAAAAATTAAAAAACAAAAAAAATACTCAAAATAATATAATTTTAAATTAATTTTAATATCTAGTACCTAAAAGATATCTAAATTTTTTTTATTTGTTACGTATCCAAAAGTATCTAGCCGGTACGGATATTTTTGAAAAATAAGTGCACTGGAACAGAGCTAATTAGTAATCACAAAATCAATGAACAGTGATCTCACCTATCACATCACCTTTACCACATCCACAACAATTCAACAAAAACTTCTAAGTTCTATCATTTTCTGTTTCATGTCAACGAAACTATACTCTTTAATGATATTATTAATGCTGTTATAGGCCTTATCCTGCTATATTGAGTTGCATGATATGCAGTAAATACCTATTTAATGCCATCAATTTATTTTTTCATATAATAAATAAATAATCCAATTTAAATTCGTTTATAATTTCTAGCGAATTACCACCACTTTACACTTCTGGAAACATGAAGCATCTAACACAAAATGAACCGTTAAATCTGATAGTGGATCGATCAAACGATGATGTGAATTGTAATTGTAACTACAGAAAGAGACACATGGTTTTCGACCTATTCAACACCAACCCCCAGTCCCACACAAAACACCACATTCTAGATTTATTTCACGAGAAAGACATTTACTTCTGTTACTAGGCTATTATTAACATCTTCGAATAATTGTATATTGTATGGTATATTGTATGGTCTCACTTGGCTCTTGCTACTCCGCCACAAAACTTAGTCCTATAAACAATTGAATGTTTAATTACTATCAAGTTTTCAACACTTGGATAACAAAGAGGTGCCAAAAAGGGTGTATCAAAAAAATCACTTAGAGAATTTTAAGATCAATCTTTTGTTCCATTGGCATTTCAATTTAGTACGAAAGTCCAACGCACTCAACATGGATGTCTAACCATCAAGCTGACAGCAATATCTATATCAAATTCTGTAGCTTTACATGAATTATTAGCGAGGGAAGGAGAAAGGTTAAAGGGTAAAAGGCAAAAACATAATTAGCCTGGATAGGCTTTTACTCCCTACTCGGTCTCTGAGCTGCACTGCAAAATCAATCAGCATAAAATGGGGACCGCAACTTTGGTTGGGATGGTTAGAACAGAGAGCCTAATTCAGAGCGCGGAGGAAAGTTAAGGGCTGGGATTCCAAGTTACACAAGACCTACCTCTGTGGTTGTAAACACTATATACTTGCAATATTTACATTAGAAACATAACCTAATATCACACACATGACACCAGGCATAAAGTTGTTGTAACGAGATACATGGAATCAAGGGCACGCATTTTAAAGTGAAATCTTCAAAAAATAACTCCTGCTTATGTAATTCACATCACTGTACATTTTTCTTTGGCTTTTCCATCTGCTTTGGGTGTTGTTGATGCAGAAGGCCTCCCAGTGTTTCTTGCCACCTGGGAATATAACATTTACCAGAAAGTTTGAAAAAGCTTCAACTTTGAAATTTCAATTATATAGAGCTAGTCATCAAACCAATGAATGTTCATCTTAACCATCCGGGCATTTCTCATCGATTTAAGGTGTCCAACAAAATTAAAAATGACCAATTAACCAAATCGAACGCATGAGATATGAAGGCAACATATACCAGGGATGTATATACCCAAATCACTTCAGATAATGGTCAGTTGACATAAATTAAGTGCAGCAGTAATTGCAAGATAAAATTTACCTGTGGACCTGTGACCAGTCTAGAGCCACCACCGACTGATGATTGTTGAGGATTATGACGTGGGGGCTGCTGCTCAAACTCCTGTTGTTGCAAGGCTATTGCTAATTGCAGATCCGAACTGTCACAATTACAGGTAAGATCAAAATTAACCATATCACATGGAATAATTATAATTGAAATTATAACTGGATTTAAAAAAGAAAGGAGGAAGGGAGAGCAACTTAAAGGTATGGTGCAAATAGTAAGTTCAGAGAATTACTTGATATCTAAGCCCGCCTGTGCAGCACTATCTATACTGGCAAGATAGTCCTGAAATATGTGAATTTGTCTTTATATCAATGGAAATTCGATTCACAATATTAGACTTTTTTACCTTCTAAACAAAATATCATATAGAACAGGATCAGCTGACAACCTCTTATAATTTATACCATTGAATAGCTTATATATGAAGAAAAAAATACATAAGAGATTAATTTTGGTACTGAAGTCCAATGATATTTCCACTATATATGAGAATATTGAGATAGTAGATTGTCAAACTCGTTTGATGATGTGATAATATATAATTCAAATGTTTGTCTAAACTATTTTTTAACAGTGTATATGATTAAATTCATAATTTTTTTTATTATCAAGTCAACAATTGAAGGATAACTATTTATAATCTTGATCATTTAAGTCAGAACCTATTTTCAAAAGATAATTACATAAATAAGAATGTCATCAAGAAGTTCTTGTTTTATACATACAGCATATTATCTTTTGAAAAGTTATTTTTGATAGATCTTCTCTACACATGAAAAATAACTTTTGAAATAATATACATACAGCAGTGCTGGTCATGACATTGCTCTCATCCCAAGTGTTATTTTCATGGCTTTCTACCTTGAATTTCTTAAAGTTGCTGGTCATAAATATCGTATCGCCATTGACCTGAAAAAAAAGTACAACAACAACTTAGTTCTGGAAATTTAATAACAACCTTACTGTTACTTGTTCACAATAGTGAAGAAAAAGCAAGAAATATATCCTTAACATCAGACATCAGTTCATCACAAAAGAATAAGAACTGAACGTAAGAAGACATATAAAGTCATTCCAATGGAATAATACACATCCAAAAGACAACAGGACGATTCTGACTGATCTTTCAGTACCCAAGAAGCTCAGATCACAAAGCATGCAACATTCAAGTTTTCAGGATGTAGTTCAGAATACATATGAATACAATACACAGTTCCCGCCAATATCAATATATAATGAAGGGGGTATATCATTAAAAAATTACTTTTAAGGTAACTGGGCAGTAAAGATCATTCATCATATAGAAATAATGTCTTACCTCATTCAATTTTTCCCACACCAGATCAGGTTGATTTATGTAACCTTGATCTGTAGCTAGAAGATACAGCTCGCCTTCAAACTGTGAATATTAGTGAAAACTTCAGGACTGTAGAGTAAGACTACGCAAGTAAGAAAATCAACAATTCCCACCACCCCTTATCAATGATGGAGGTGGCAGTTTAAGTCAGGAATAGAAAAACAAGCCTTTTTACCGACCTTAAACATGGTGCTGAAATGATTGTTTCGGAAAAAAACACATAATTCACGTTCTTTGAGACCATCTTGTAAACAGAAAAGGCTGCAAAGCATTTATTATAATTTATTCGTAAAACCTAAAAAAGAGAAGTTCCTCAATAATCAATGTATCAATGAGGAGAAAAATACAGATAAGTAGTTCAGATTATTTAAACCAAGAGGAGGTCAGCATACCCATAAAATGTCAATTGGCTGGCAGTATTCCTCATGAAACTCTTGATCAGTTCTCCTAAGTTCATAGAAGCGGGGGAAATTTTTTAAAAAAAAATATTAAAGATAATAATACAAATTAAGTTTAAGTGATATTCTTATCACAAACCTTGTTCTGGAGTAATTTCATCCTTAGCTATTAGATCTGGGGCAGATAAGGTGCTTTTGTCAGCCTGTTCTGCAAGAACCACCTCACCTTCATATACAGGTTCATGATCCTCAAAATTTCCAGTTCTTGTATCCAATACACATTCCTCTCCTTCATATATGGGTTCACTCCCACCAACATTTGAAGTCAATACTTCAGAAGCATCAGTTTGATTATATCTGACACTAGACGAATCTGTATTCGTATGGTTACTGGATACATATGACAATCCTGTTGCATCAGGTCCTTGAGGTTCATCTGCAACTTCATGACCCATAGTTTTAAGAGTGGATTGGTCATCAACTTCGGATCCCCCTTCGGAGTTCTTTTCAGAAGAAACAACAGCTGCACTCTCATTTTGAACCAATGCATCAAGACTGTTCTTCTCAATCACATCATTCTGGGCAATAGACTCTTTAGGTCCAACTGAAGCTGACTGATGAAGGTCGTTAATAGTATCTGGCTTTAAAAACAAGTTAGCTGTTTCTACCTGAGTAAACATAGAAGATGTTTGTTCATCAGATGTGGAACACTCTAGCTCATGGAAGTTGTTGTTTACAGTGCCAGTGCTCTTTTCTAACTTATCACCACAATCCACAACTATGTTCTCATCCATACTGACAGAAATAGGATCTGCATTTATTTGACCTACAACAGGGTCGCTTATCGAAACTTTAGAATCAGCCTCAGACAGCTTCAAAGCTCTTAACAATTCCGCCTCTTCTTCAATATCCCCTTTTCTTGGTAATTGATCAGAAACAGAATTGGGAGGATCGTCAAATGATCTGGTTTTTGATAAACTGGGAGAAGGAACTCCAAGAGCAGCAGTTGTTGCAGCAACAAAATCGACGCCATCTTCTTCTGGATTAGTTTTATGCTGAACTTCCATGTTTAATGTTTCGAGAGATACAAGTTCTCCCATAAGAGCATTATAGGATTTTGATCCTATTGCATTTGCAGTATCACAATCCTGGTTGACAAGACACCAAGATTTGGAAGGGAAAAAGAAAAATCATAATAATATGAAATCAACCTTGCATGCTTATCAAGACACAAAAAGCTAATATTTTAATAAGTTTTAAGATGCAAAATCAAGAAAGAACATTGTCATTTTAAAATTTACCATAAATAACACTTGACCAATGATTGAATAGCCCAAGGCCTTATAAATCCCCTACCAGAATCCCATACTTCTGATGTGGAACTCAAGTCTCATACCTTGCCTACAACTAGCGTGGGAAAAAAAATTCTAGAGCCAACAATGATGTGGGCTAGATCAATTTAAGATACGGTTCAAAGAAGCCACTCCAGAATAGTTTCAACTTTTAGGGAACTATGTCATCTTACCAATGTAAATATTCATTTCCATGTCTCTATTTGATGGTGTTAATAAAAGGGTTTCAATAGATCATTTTAAACCAAAAAGCACAACAATATCATAGTGGTGGAATGAGTATTAAGGTTTGAAGGTGAACAAAATACCTGAGGATCAACTATCCAGCCATGATACAGAGGGATGTCCAGCAGATCAAATATGGCACACTCCGGGGTGAACTCAAAATCATCTATTCTGTAATTAATATGCAATCTTTTGTTAGAACTATTAATTGATTATGAATGCAACACAACTGCCAACAATACTAGGAAAACAGACCTCCTAAATTTTATATTCACATCAATTCCAGTAGCAAGCCTAGGGAGTAAATCAATTGCATCAGCAATGTTTTGTTGTTGATTTTCAACATAACCTGCATCTTTGTTCTATAAGACAACAATAAAAAACGTTGTCAACTCAAGTTACAACGAATAGAGCCAATTCAACCAAAAATAAAAGAAAGAAACTCCTACATTCACATTACTATTGGAGTCAATTAATCGCTCTGCAACCAACGACAGCAATTTCTCCTGTGAGACTTCAGAAATATCAGGACTCAAATTTATGTTGTTTCTTAGCAGAAGAACATTACCTGCAGCAAAACAATATAAAACAATAAGCAATAAATACTATACCTTCAAACAAGAAAGGTCGCATAAACATAGCAAGTAGCCCCCTCTAAACTGCAAAACATTATGCATGGCTTTTGCATTATCATCTAAGAGAGATTCAGCTTATTGCAAATCTTAGAGTTTCCAGATATTACCGTAAGACAAAGGGATAAATACACAAGGCAAAAGGTAACATTAAGAGAATACTTCGGCACAATTATGTGATAGCTACAAGGCTACACATAAAGCGGGTCAGAGAACATATCTTACATCAAGGATATCCTTTTAGTCGTTTATAATTATTTTATTTTCTTCAATTTCACTTGTGGTAATTATAAGCCTCTGCAACATGACAGAGAAGAATTTTGATGGAAGATTTGAGAAGATCATATGGAAATTGGTCAAATGGAAAGTTCAAATGGAGATGGCAATTCTGTTAAGATGCATGGGCAGAGCAAGAAATTAAGGCATCATGTATCAAAGATATGAAATGTTAATAGATTTGAAGCCGGTATATCTTTTTTTTTTGGTGTCTGAAGCCGGTATATCTTGAGAAACTAACATAGTATTTCTCTAACAATAAAAATAACCAAAAAAGAGAATTGCGAAAATAATACATTTCATTTCTAGACCCATTATCTAAGACCTAAGGGAGACATATGATGAACCAGCTCTCCTACTCTTTGCTTATGCAGCTAGGTACTTCGAAGAAGGCACATACTTATATCTCTAGCCAGTTATATAAACACAAAGGCATCTTGAAAAGCAGTAAATCCCAAATGGCTGGAGTTATTCCCTAATTTGGCATAGCATAACTGATACTATGGTAAGAACCATGAATGTGAATAAGAGAAAGCAAAATTGAGAAGTTGATGCATGAAGCAACGAGATATGAGAGTGGTGGGTGAATGATAATGTGAACGATTACGGAATAAGATAAAGAGAATAAGGAACGAAGAAAATTGAGATAATCCGTATAGCGATAAAAATAAGAGGAATTAAATTTCTTAAGAAATAAGGAAGTGGAAACCCTAAGAGAGAGAGAGAGAGAGAGAGGGACTGACAGATAGCGAGGAGAGGGCAGGGGCCATTGTCATTTTGGAGGATGATTGGGGTTGTGCGTCCAAGGAACTGGATCGTCTTTGTTCTGTGGGTGCACTCTTTCACTTGCTCCTGCTGCGGCTGTGGCTGTGGCTGCGGCTGCGGAGGCGGCGGCGTATGTTGTTGGTCGTGCTGATTGGTTTGTTGGTCGGTAGGGAGAGACGGGGAGGAAGGCGATGATGATGCCATTTGATTTGATTTGATGCGATGCGATGCGAAGAGAACAAGTGAAAGACTGCGAAGACGAATAATAAGAACGATGATGGATGGCCTTTTTGGTATTATGCTTATGTTATTATGTATCCACAAAGAAACAAAACTAAGAAAG
>JASCZI010151044.1:245528-268334 GCA_036250425.1 Stylosanthes scabra | reverse complement strand
GAAGTATGCCAATGACCAGGAATCTGGCAAGATTCAAGGGTATGGAAGCAAGCTTGCTAACAATGCAAGCGGACAACTTGAGTGGGAAGACTACTTCTTCCACCTTGTTTTCCCTGAGAATAAGCGTGACTTGTCCATCTGGCCCAAGACACCTTCTGATTATATGTGAGTACTCTGCATCTTTGCACCTTGTTTTCCATGTCTCATTCAATATATACTTATATGTATGTTTCTGCAGTGAGGCTACAAGCGAGTATGCAAGGCAACTGAGAGGGCTAGCGACCAAGATTCTTGGGGCTCTGTCACTTTGTCTGGGGCTAGAAGAAGGGAGGCTGGAGAAGGAAGTTGGAGGGATGGAAGAGCTTCTACTACAGTTGAAGATCAACTACTACCCTATTTGTCCCCAGCCAGAACTTGCACTTGGAGTTGAAGCTCACACTGATGTTAGTTCACTCACTTTCCTCCTCCACAACATGGTACCTGGTCTTCAGCTCTACTATGAGGGCAAATGGATCACCGCAAAGTGTGTCCCGGATTCCATCCTGATGCACATTGGTGACACCATTGAGATCCTGAGCAATGGCAAGTACAAGAGCATTCTCCACAGGGGTTTGGTGAACAAGGAAAAGGTTCGGATATCTTGGGCTGTTTTCTGTGAACCCCCTAAGGAGAAGATCATATTGAAGCCACTCCCGGAGCTTGTGACAGATGCAGAGCCAGCACTATTCCCTCCTCGCACTTTCGCCCAGCATATTCAGCACAAAATATTCAGAAAGAGTCAGGAAGGTGTCCCTAACTGATGATATCGAGTTTGTGAAGTTTTTCTAGATGATGAATAATAATAGGCTATGCATGCGGCCTATATTTTATTATTTTACTATTTTAAGTTGCTTTGCTACTCTGGGATGCTCATTGCTCCCTCAATCTCTTGTTACCATTTCCTCTAGCAAGGAACAGTATTGATATATTTATATTTTCCGATTTGATTGATACAACGCTCTGTTACTAGTTACTACGTTACCAAACAAATTTGGTAGGTATATTCTTACTATTATGAAGGAATCCAAATTAAATTATATTTTCCAATCCATTCTCCATTTAGCCTCTTGTTCCTCCAATTTCATCTTCCTCTCCTTGTTCATCATACACTAACCCGAAACACAAACTAATTCTTCTTCCTCTTCATCTTTCAATCATCATCTTCAACATCATCAATTAAATTCAATCCACCATCTTCTTTTACAAACGAGTGGCATTAGCGCAATGATCACCTCCGGATCCGAGTGTGGCGCAGTGGAAAATGTTGTGATAGGGTTTGGGGATCGGAAAATTAGTAGGTGGTGCAAGGGGTTTTGCAGTTGCGGCGGAAGGGGGATATCGAGAATTGTAGAAGTTGCCGGCAGGCCCATCCAATTAGATAGCCTGTGTCTTTTTCAAATCTGCAGCTTGGCCCATTAAAGATTTTATCCATGTCAAAAAACAATTTAATTATTAACATTTAAGTCACAAATCCAGACCAAAAAGGGTGAGGCCAGGATCGCAGTAACCACATCAAACACTATATAGACTTGAAATAATTAATGGGTTTATGAATCCCATTTAGTCTAGTCTAGTACTAGTAGGTATGCTGTAAAAGCATAATAATTAAGGTTTGTGTATTTGTACAAAAAAAATTAAGGTTTGTGTACAAAATTATTATTTTTATTAACATAATTATATGTACCAGCAAAATTTTTAACCAAAATATTCTTTAGAATTAGTTATAAAAATAATTTTTTCATACTTGTTTTTTCTTGAATACAATTTAAATTGATTGCTAATTTAAACAAAAAAGTAAACATATGAAAAAAATAAAAAGAATTTAAGACCAAAATGAAAACAAATAAAAAACTACAATAAGAAAAAAGAAATTGTATTATAGAAGAATCAAAAACTAATTTAATCTGGTCACACACTTTATTAAAAATATAAAACACAGGACATATATCCTATTAATATTTGAGCAATGCTAAGTAATTAATAGAATATCAATTAATAAAAAATTGTGTAAAAATTAATTATCTAAAGATTAATTATTCAAAATGATAAAAGACAAATCATTTAAAATAATATGAAATATATTTTTTAAAATAATAAAAAATATATCATATAAAAATAATAATTAATAATATCGACTAATACTTTCTCTTAAATATTCAAGGTCATTTCTAGCAAAAACAACATTACTTAGGAAAATAATAATAATAATAATAATAATAATAATAATAATAATAATAATAATAATAATAATAATAATAATAATAGGAGGAGAGAATGGAAGTGAATTGTAGAATTGTGCAAGAAGATGACAAGTGAGATTTAAAAATAATAATAATAAATAGAAAAAAGGGAGATTTTATGAATGAAATAGCTTGGGAAAGAGAAAGGCAGCGTGAGTAGCAGCAGCAGCAACACAACACTTCACTTCACTTGTTAGTAGCCGGCAGCCGCGGCCGAAAGTGGAAGAAGAAGAAGCAGAAGCCGGAGCTGATAACGCCACAGCACAGCTAGGGTTCCCACCTTCCAATCCCTCTATCTTCCTTTTCCCTTATTGTGAGTCTCCCTTTCTCTCTCTTCCAACCTTCAAACCTTCTCTCTTCTGCAGTTTGTCTGAATCCAAATGGGGCTTCTTCCTTGCTTCCTCCTTCATCTTTGAAACCATAACAACATACATAGCCTGCTCATCTTTGCTTAAATTTTATAATTTGCTCCTTCTAAGTTTTATAAATATAGCTGTTTGTGTTGAATCAGAAGGTCAATTAGGAGATGTCTTCTGATAGTGCAAAGGAAAATGCATCCGTAGTTGATTCTTCTCTCACTGAATGGAAGCATGACATTGGAAATTCAGATGACCCAGGTAGTTGTCATATCTTCTATTCTCACCTACATATCCTCTAAATTAAATAGCCTTTATCTTACATGTTGTTTGGATTGAATGGAAGGAGATAATAAAATTATGTATTTAAAATTACAGCACACTCTAAATAGGACAAAATGATGGACCCAAAAAAAGTGTAAAGTTATAACTTTTTAGTCAAAGTAAATAGCTACCAATCTTTACTCCAAGTGTATTCCAGAAGATCACTGACTTCAATACACTTACATACCCCTCTAATATATACATTACAAGGATGTAAGCAGTTACCTATCATTTTTGTTTCCTTTCATTGTGGCAGTAATTTCTTTTGCTTCTGATTTGTGATTTGCCTGTAAATCTTTTATTGGAGAACTTAAGTTACAAGTTTATTGAATACATTAATACAAGTAGGGGTGGTAAAGCTGGGCTTTCTCATTGTCAAATAGGTCTGGCAACTGGAACAGGAGTGGAAAGAATATATAATACAAAATATTTTATCATTAAGAGTTTAAACCATCAAAACATCCGATTATCCGTTGAGAAAGGAATTTGGGCTACTCAAGTCATGAACGAACCCATTTTGGAAGATGCTTTTCATGTAAGATCCCTGCTTTTCTTGGCTCAAGTTTATTTATTAAAACTAACTTTTTTTATTGGCATTGGTGCAACAAACACTAATAATAGGATAAGAAATCACTATAAGTTTAATTGAACTCTCTTGATGATTCTTTGCATGTTTTGCAGAATTCAGACAGCGTTATTCTTATATTTAGTGTCAACATGAGTGGCTGCTTCCAAGGATATGCACAAATGACTTCCTCCATTGGGTGGAGGAGAGATAATGTTTGGAATGAGGGTAGTGGTAAGGGCAATCCTTGGGGTCGCAGTTTTAAGGTCAAATGGCTGCGTTTAAATGACTTGCCTTTTCATGAGACTCTTCATCTGAAGAATCCCTTGAATGACTACAAACCTGTCAAAATTAGCAGAGATTGCCAGGTTGGTTATTATTATTCTCTCTTGGACTTTCAAAGTTGTGCTCATATTGGATGACTCATCAAGTCCCCTTTGCAGGAGTTATCACCAGATATTGGTCTTGCTCTTTGTGAACTTCTTGATGGTAAAAGCGAGGTGGATGGCCTACTGACGAGGTACAGTCTGCACAGCTTGTTAGAGGTGAAAGAAATGTGTTCTTAGCTACACTTTAAGGAGGCTTCTACTTACTGGTTTCTGCATTTGCAGTTCATCCACAGATTATTTATATTGGAAAGGGCATCATTCAAAGACATCAGGGGGTACTGCGGGAGGTGAAGATTATAACTTCCATCCATTCCATTTATCATGGTCAATGTCCCTGCCCTATTCTTCCATGCTTTACCAAAATCAAGCTGAGTTAAGTCAATTTCATTCAGCAAGCAATAGATTCAGTAGGACAACAATCACCGAAAGATTGCCTACCACCACTGTGTCATCAAAAGTGTCGGGAACTAAACATGCTCGTTTTAGTCTCTTAACAGAGGATGATTTTCTTGACATGGTATGTGAAAATTTTCCTCCTTTATCATGTCAATTGTTTTGTTGTTTGTCTTTTTTTCCCTTGCACATTGTGTTTTGGTTGCACTTGAGAATATGGTTAATTGCTATGAATTTTACAATCTGAAAAACTGAAAACCAATGATTGAGGATTCTTTTGTTATGATTTATGAAAAAACAGGAATATTTGGGCTCATGTGTCCTCAACTTGGAAGAGACGCATGTTAACAATATAGCCCCTAATCCATATACCAAAAAAAAAATTATTCTCTCTTGTCAACAGATGCGAAGAGGAATTGTCATTCCCTGCATGTTGTTCTCCCCCTCTCCTCTAGTTTCTAGGTGTTTGCTTGCATCAACAATACAACCCCTAATCCATATATTAGAATGAAATAAACTGTTATAATTTAGATTGTCCCCTGATTTGCTCTGTATATTTGACACAGTCCTATGAAGAATACTTGGAGATCCATAGCAGATGCAGGAAACAATTGTGCTTCAGTGTCAGTATGCAGATCATTTTATTTCACTATTTTCATGTGTCTGTCACATGAATTCATAACTAAGCTATCTAAGTTCTTACAGGCAGCTCAACCATCTTCCAAACAAACAGAATCATTGAGAAGTAATTCGCATGGTGATGATAGGTAAAAATGTTTCATCTCATGCCAATTTTTTCCCCAAACCGTAAGTCAATTATGTGGTTCCTTAGTGGAGTGTTTTTGCATTTTGCAGCAATTTAGACAAGTTTGATAGAGACCGGAGTAGCTCTCAGAGGAGCCATCGGTAATCATTGCCTTGGATATAACTGCTCCAACATGGTGAATTTTGTATCTTGAACTTGTGGAGTTGTCACTCGTAGGGTGGCCCTATTGCATAAAACTTGTGAAACGAAATTTATTTGTAATTTATCTAAAATTAAGATGTAATATTTTACCTCTTATTAAGTGATTAACTCAAAAGGCTTAATTGAGTCCTGTTGAGCTATTTGTACAGAATGTAGAATTAGATTGGCAATAACTTTCGCTCTATGTGTATATTTTTCTAATCTGAATAATTTTCTCTGGATAATTGTCTATAGAAATGCTTATTTTGGTTTAACTAGAGGGAAAATTCCAATGCTTTAAACGTGCTACTGAGATTTTTAGGATTCAGGTTTCAGGCGATATTGAAACTTCAAACATGTTAGAAGATTTTAGAGCACGAAACTCATGCTCTGGTTTTTTATGTTCTCTGTTTAAGTAGATCTTAAGATCACTGGATTACATATAAATGCGATTTATACTCTGTTATCTGCAATAAATGCGATTTATACATGTTAAACATTTCATATTATTATCTGCAATACCTATATCTTAACATTGTTTTACTTTTTCCAAAGTAAAACTTCTTATGATCATATCTAAATATTACAGCAGTAGGGCAGGGAGACTGTGGTTGTGGCGTAACCAAAGGGGAATAGGCGATGAGGACTAAGGCTTTAATCTTTGTTTAGTGAAATAAGAACTATTTAAAAGTCTTACATTGATAATAGCTTACCAGCTAGCTGTTGCTGGTTGTACTTCCTGTCAAGAACGGCGTTCAAATATTCTCTAACATGAAAGCTATGGCATCGTTAACATTCATGTCCCTTATTTGTCTTTGCTCAAAACTACATTATATAAACTCATGATGTTCTAGTTGATGGCAATCCAAGAGCTACCACCTTTGCTACTTGACCAAAAGTGCAAACATGACTGAAGCCAAGCATGGAAAAAAGTACAACAGCATGGAACTTACATTGCTTCTTGCTTTTGTATTCATGCTAAGTCTCTGTGCAACTTCAGCACAAGAAGCCATGGAAATGGTACTTGAAAATGAAAGCAACCCATTGACTACTTACATTGTTTATGTTCAAAAGCCCCAGGGTGAGGATTCTCTTCCATACGAGGACTTGCATGGATGGTACAACTCGCTTCTACCAGAGTGCGCCAAGACTCAGAACCAGCAGCGCCTTGTTTTCGCATACCGAAATGCAGTGTCTGGATTTGCTGTGAAACTGACAGCAGACGAAGCGAAAAGCATGCAAGAGAGGGAGGAGGTTGTGTCGATTCGGGCCGAAAGGATCCTTTCTTTACACACAACTCATAGTCCAGTCTTCATGGGATTGAATAATGGATCCCAATTGTGGACAGGCTCCAACTATGGCAAAGGCATCATAGTTGGAGTGTTGGACACAGGAATATACCCTTCACATCCATCATTTTCTGATGAAGGAATGCCTACTCCACCGGCAAAATGGAAGGGCTATTGCGAGTTTACAAAGGAGAGGACTTGTAACAACAAGCTCATTGGGGCAAGAAACTTTGTCGGAAACTCAACAGAGGATCTTCCATATGATGATGAGGGCCACGGAACTCACACGGCCAGCACTGCCGCAGGAAGGTTTGTGCCGGGTGCTAGTATCTTCGGCAATGCTAACGGTACGGCGGCTGGCATGGCACCCTTAGCCCATTTAGCAATTTACAAAGTTTGCGAACCTGAAGGCTGCTATGAAAGTGCAATCATAGCTGGTATGGATGGTGCCATTGAAGATGGTGTGGACATAATTTCCCTCTCTCTTGGAGGACCCCCTTTTGAATTCTTTGATGATCCAATTGCAGTGGGCGCATTTGCAGCCATTCAAAAAGGTATTTTTGTTAGTTGTTCAGCTGGGAACGAAGGTCCTGACTATAGTACATTGTCCAATCAGGCTCCATGGATTCTCACCGTTGGTGCTAGCTCCACTGACAGAAAAATAAGTGCAGTAGCCAAACTTGGCAATGGAACAGAATTTCAGGGGGAATCAGCATTCCAACCCAAGGACTTCGCTCCCACGTTATTGCCACTTGTGTATTCAGGTGCAAGTGGAAACGAATCCAGTGCATTTTGTGCTCCAGGATCATTGGAGGGTGTGGATGTTCAGGGTAAGGTAGTGTTGTGTGAGATAGGTGGAGGTATTGCAAGAATAGACAAGGGGCAAGAAGTTAAGAATGCTGGTGGTGCTGCCATGATCCTCATGAACAGTGAGGATAGAGGTTATACTACCTTTGCCGACCCTCATGTTCTTCCTGCAGCACATGTTAGTTACAGTGCTGGATTAGCCATCAAAGAATATATAAATTCAACCTCAGCACCAACAGCAACAATCTTGTTTAGAGGAACTGTTTTCGGAGATCAATCTGCCCCAGTTGTAGCTTCCTTTTCCTCCAGAGGTCCAAACATTATAAGTCCAGGGATTCTGAAACCAGACATAATTGGACCAGGATTGAACATTCTTGCTGCATGGCCTGTTTCTTTGGACCATGCTTTTCCACCAATGAACATGATCTCAGGTACCTCCATGTCTTGCCCTCATCTTAGTGGCATTGCAGCTTTGTTGAAGAACTCTCACCCAGATTGGTCCCCTGCTGCCATAAAATCAGCAATAATGACCACTGCTCACCAACTAAATCTTAAAGGTGAACCTATATTGAATCATTTGCTTGAACCAGCTGATGTATTTACTATTGGCTCTGGACATGTCAACCCTATCCGAGCAAATGATCCAGGACTCATCTATGATATAGAAACAAACGATTACATTCCTTATCTATGTGGTTTGGGTTACACAGATGAACAAGTTGGCTCTATCTTGCAACAGAAAGTGAATTGCTCTGAGGTACAAAGCATTGAGGAAGCTCAACTCAACTACCCCTCGTTCTCTATTGAAATGGGGAATACTTCACTGTCCTACACAAGGACACTGACAAATGTTGGGCCTGCAAATTCGACTTACACTCTGGAAGGTGAAGCGCCTTTGGCAGTTACTGTAAGGATAACCCCTCCCAAGATAACATTCAAAGAGGTGAAAGAGAAGGTTACATATACGGTTGAGTTCATCCCTGATGATCAAAGTCTCAGAGGGAATCACACATTTGCTCAGGG
This sequence comes from Stylosanthes scabra, assembly GCA_036250425.1. Lineage (NCBI taxonomy): Eukaryota > Viridiplantae > Streptophyta > Magnoliopsida > Fabales > Fabaceae > Stylosanthes > Stylosanthes scabra. Next base: position 259,963 of record JASCZI010151044.1, on the reverse strand, counting down.
TTATATTGAATGGGTCTCTGTCTCTGAAGATTACTCAGTTAACACCCCCATATCTGTCATCTTCAAGTGAAAATTTGAAGCATCCCATAATCATACGGTGGATTAAATAATGTTGCCATTTCAAAGCTCACGTCACTCTTTTTAGTGGCATATATATTAACATTGAGAGTAACTAAATAAATAAAGTTCATTTCACTCTTTCTTTTTTTAATTTATATTCGTCAATAATTTTAGCTAATAAATCCAATTTACTTTACATCCATTAATTCGACATCATGCTTTTAAATATTAATATTTAACTATTTATTAAAAAAAAATTGTATAGATTCTATAACATTATAATTTATAGAATTAATTTACGTGTATCGCTATATCTCCATTATTCCTTGTCTTCTTATTTTATTTTGATTTATGTATTGAGGTACATTATTTCTGTGTTATACGTAACTGTTTCTATGCTATCATGCTCATGTGTTTTGTGAATTTTTCTATGTTAATATTTATATTTTTCGTGTTGTAAATAAGATGTATAGATGCGTACAATGGTACATGTAGTATTATCATAATTTATATTATAGTATGTAAAAACAATAATTCTATGTGAACAAGTGGTTTTGGCCAACTAAGTACAACCAAGTGATTTATTTCTATGCTAAATAGAAGACTATTTCGGTGTCAAATAAAATTTTATTTAGGTGTATTTTTTTATGCTATTTGATACCGAAATAATATTTTATTTAGCATAGAAATAAATCACTTGATTACACTTAATTGTCCAAAACTACTTGTTCAAATAGTATTACCTATGAAAAAATATTGTTAAATAATATTTATTTTTGAGTAATAGGACATTTGATTTTTTGAATGATTTTGTGATAGATTAATATACAGGTCGTCCCTAAATAAAAATTTATAAAAAATATATAGATCATACATGAAGGATTTTAATCATCCATTTAATTTCAAGTAAAAAAAAAATCATCCATTTAATTTATATATATTAACAATAATACTAGGTAACTAATAAAAATTCAGCTAATATCAGCCAATAATTTAAATTGGATATTCTATTTCTTTAGATTTTGAATGTTCTGTTTTTAGATTTTTGATATTTTATTTTTTTAAAAAATATAAAATTAGTTGATGATCACTTTAGATTTTATTCTTTGGCTTTTATAATAAAAATTCTATAAATAGTGATTATAAATATTTTTATTTTTTATTGATTAATTTATTGCTTAAAAAGTTATTAACTACCTGTATTTTTTCATATACTCATGAAAGTAAAACATGGTCAAGTTGAAGGGCAAGGCAATAACATTTGAATTGTGAAAGGTCGAACATCTTAAGTAAAAGCTACTAAGAAATGAATTCATTTTTATAAAACAAATAAGAATGATATATTATAGGTGCATATTATACGTGAAGAGATAAATTGATGAAGAGATGAAAATTTATTCTTGTATAAAAATAAATTTTATCTAAAAAAATATGTCACTTTATTTTTAATAATTAAAATTTTTTTTTTACATATATCTCTTTATTTAATTCACCTAAAACCTCTTTACGAGGTCTCGAAATCGAGTTTCATCTAGAAACAAAAAAAAATATAGGTAATTAATATTTTCTTAATTAACAATTAGTCAATAAAAAATAGAATATTCATAACTATTGTTTATAGAACATTCACGATAAAAATCCAGTGAAACATCTATAACTTTTGTAGAAATAGAACATCCGAAACCTAAAGCAACCAATAATAGAAATAGAACATCTGAAACCTAAAAAAATAAAACATCAATTTAAATTATTGAGTGATGTTGGCTGAATTTTTGTTGGATACCAAATAATTTAGCATTGTTTGAAAAAAAAAAAAAAATAACTCTTCATATTAAACCTCGCCTTATTTCAAACCACATTCACGAGAAGTTATATGTCAAAGTTGTAGCAACAAACTTCTTTACAGGCATTCGGCTCAAGAGCATCGATCCCTTGAAACTTCTTCAGACATTTCATCCCCTTTATTTTTGGAGCATCACCCTCTGTTAACATGTGTATAAATGTAATCACTTGAAAATAACAGATATTGGGGTCCTAACACTGTGTTTATCAGATATCCATGTGATAGCACCTTGACCAAAACTACTGTTTCCTCTGTCTACTCCCACTTGTGGAATAAACTCCACCGAATACATAACCTTCTGATTCAACTCAGTGAACTTTATCTGAACAGGGCTTACCCTCACACCCAAACCCAAAGGCACATCAACATCCAAAATGTAGGCTGAATTTGCAGGTCCAACATTGGTCAACGTTCTAGTGTAGTATTGTGAAGTAGACCCCAATATAATAGAAAATGAAGGGTAGTTGAGTTGTGCTTCTGCTATAGCCGTAACATTTGCACAAGCCACTTTCCTTTGAACAAGAATTCCAATCTCTCTGTCCGTGTAACCCAATCCACAGAGATAAGGGATGTAATCATCAGGTTGGATATCATAAACAAGACCAGGATCATTTGCTCTGTTAGGGTTAACATGTCCTGCACCAGTTGCAAAAATGTCAGCAGTCAAATGCGTTTGATCCACAATGGGAAAGCCTCCAAGGTTCTTTGTATGTGCAGTTGTCATGATTGCTGATTTAATGGCTGCCGGGGACCAATCAGGATGCGCGCTTTTGAGTAAAGCAGCAATGCCGCTGAGGTGAGGGCATGACATTGAAGTTCCTGAAACAACATTGTACGATGGTACTTTGTCATCTACAGAGATACCCCATGCTGCTAGAATATTCACTCCAGGTCCAATTATGTCTGGTTTCAAGATTCCAGGGCTTTCTTGACTTGGACCCCTAGAAGAGAAGAAAACAACTTCAGGTGCAAGTGAATCACCAATTATGGTTCCTTGAAACAAGATTGTTGCCATTGCTGTGGTTGATGAGTTTATGTAAGATTTGATGGCCTCACTGAAGCTAAAACCCACCTGCAGTGCAGGGAGAGGGTAAGCGTTGGCGAGGGTGCTGTAGCCAACCATTTCTGGGGTGGTGATAATCATGGCGGCACCACCAGCTCTGAGAACTTCTTGTCCTTTGGTATCACTTGAAATCCTACCTATATCGCAAACCACAATCTTTCCTTTGACATCAAAGTTGTCTAAGGATCCTGGTGTACACAAAGCAGATTCATTGTCTCCGTTTAAACCAGGATACACAAGTGGATATAGCTCTGAGGAAAAGTAGTCACTTGGCTGGAAGAGAGTTTCTCCTGGATATTCAGCACCGTTTCCAAGCTTTGCCAGAGCTGCTATTTTTCTGTCAATGGTGCTAGCACCAACTGTGAGAATCCATGGAGCTTCATTTGACAAAGTGCTGTATCGAGGACCACTGTTAGCGGCTGAGCAACTGACGAAAATCCCGCTTTGGATGGCTGAAAAGGCGCCGATCGCAATGGGGTCGTCGAAGAAGGGAAGAGAGCCTAAACCGAGGGACAAAGAGAGAACATCCACGCCATCTTCAATGGCAATGTCCATTGCAGCTAGGATGGCGCTTTCAGTGCACCCGACTTTGTCATTGCACACTTTGTACATTGCCACGTGTGCACCGGGCGCCATCCCAGCTGCAGTTCCCCTGGCATTGCCAAAAACGCTGGCGTTTCCCACGAACGCACCCGCTGCCTCCGCGGCCGTGTGCGTTCCGTGGAAGAAGTTTTCGAAAGGAGGCTCTTCAAGTGCTTCCTTGAGAAGGTTTCTTGCACCAACGAGTTTGTTGTTGCATGTTCTTTGTCCCGTGAATTCGCAATGACCATTCCATTTCGCCGGTGGAGGCGGCATTCCTTCATCGTCAAAGGAAGGATGGAAGGGGAATATTCCGGTGTCTATAACTCCGATGATTACGCCTTTTCCAAGGTTGGAATCTTTCCACAAGCCGTGTCCCTGACGGAGACCCAAGAAAGATGGAGTGTGAGTTGTGTGAAGAGTGAGGGTTCTTTCAGGTCTTGCTGAAATAACTTCCTCTTTCTCTCCCAAAGCTTTGGCTTCTTGTGGTGTCAACTTCACGGCGAAACCAGAGGCCACGTTGCGGTAAGAGAAAACCATACGCTCTTCAATGGAGTTTGCAGTGGTTTGCGGCAAAAGTGTTTGGTACCAGCCATGAAACTCTTCTGATTGAAGAGAAGAAGCGCCATTATTGTTGTTTCTCTCTGGCCTATTGACATGGACTATGTAAGTTTGTAACTCACTTTGGTGGCCTTTGTTTTCTTGTACGAATTCTTGGGCCATTATTGAAGTCGGGTTGAATGTAAGCATGGAAATGAAGGCAATGAGCAATGCAAGCTCCATGCCAGAGCCTTGCTTGATGGTTTTCTCCATGGCAGGAATGAAAGTTGGTTTGTGATAATAATGCTAGACCATGCACGTATATATATAACACAATAATGTTATGCTAGATGAAAATTAAACAGATGTATATATAATTGCTTCGTGATTAACGATTGCTAATTGACCATTAGCTTTGTTACTTGGGAACAAATGGAGCAGGCTTGTGACGGTTTGATCATTAGGATTTTGTAGTGCCAATTGCGAATTGCAGATGTTTCATGTGAAACCACATGCTAAGTGACAAAAGATGTAATTAATTAACAAATGATAAATGATTAATTATAAATTATTAGGCCAATTGCATGGTAATGTCCGCTACATTTTGTTGATCTCTTTGGGCATTAATCATAATGCAAATAGTCACTACAGTCTAGCACATTGCCATATGTCATTCTTGGGCATTAAGTTCTAGCTGGCTAGCCAAATTAAAGGCAAAAGTTATCTTTAGCAAAACTAATAGAATGTGACCCTGCAAAGCTTGGTAATATATATAAAAGATATAAAATAAGATGATGTTTTCTCATTCTCTTGAACTAATGTTGGCCTATTCTCTCCTTTTATTACACGATTTTTTTTAATCTTTTTTATTTAAAAACTAATGTTGGTTTATTCTCTCCTTTTATTATTTTTCAAGATTTGAAGTTAATACCTACCGTACACTGATTGCTATTACTTACAGACTTATTATTTGAAAAAGAATTATTAGGCGTTCCAAGAGCAAATGAAAATTTTTGCATTAATGTATTATTTGAATAATAAGTTATTAATAACCATTTATAATAAAATTATTTTTGAGTATCCGGCATAAATTAATTGAAGAGAGTAAATATTTTTTAATTACTTTTAGAGTGCCTAATAATATTTCTAGTTGGATTATGTGTCCAAAAGTTGACTTAGTAACTATATTATCTAGATTAGAAATGCATAATCAGATTTTCAAAGTGCATCAATAGTCTCTTAGTAAGAAGTTAACCATTCCCTGTTTTATTAACCACCCTAAAAAAGTACAGAAGCAATTATCTGGACAACATAAGGCAAGAGCAGAAGATTAAAATTTAAACAAGTCCAACTTTCAAATTAAGGATAGATATTACATGATACGATAACAACAACTGAACTACTGGAATAATCATCATTACCGCACCAATTATTACACCTTTAGCATGTAAAAAGCAACACTTACTTAATCATCATCATGATGTAAAAATAACAGCAATGGGACTTGTCACAAAATGCTTATCAGAAAACCACTCAAGAAAACCATGTGCAGTAGATGAGGCATTAAGAGTTTCTCCTCTTTTCCGAGTAAATGTGACGGAGTACCTCGCCGTCTGTTGCTCGGCGTTGAACACAAGAAGTTGCGGTTCCACACTAACATCAACACCACTGGGCGGAACAACTCTCACAACATAACGCGAATCAGCCTCACCAACATTCGTCACCGTTCTGTTGTAGGTCTTAGGGGAATAATCAGATCCCATCACAACAGAGAACGAAGGATAGTTCAACTCTGTAGCCTCAATCCTTTTTATCACTTGGTCACAATAATTCATAGGCTTATCCTTAACCAACTCAATCATTGTGTTGGTGGAACCCAATCCACATAAATAAGCGGTGTAATCATGAAGCACAGTATCATAAACCAGCCCAGGATCGTTGGCCTTGGAAGGGCTCACATGGCCTGCTCCAATGGCGAACAAGCTAGCCGGAAGTAACTTCTCGTCGGGAATGGGCTCGCCTTGAAGGTTTGTTGTGTGAGCCGTGGTCATGATTGCAGACTTAACAGCAGCAGGTGACCAATCAGGGTGAGAGCTCTTAAGCAATGCTGCAATGCCACTTATGTGAGGGCAAGCCATTGATGTTCCTGACATGATGGAGAAAGCTGGTTCTCCTTCTCCATTGATGTTGTTGGTTCCCCAATCAGACCAAGAAGCAAGAACATTCACTCCGGGTGCTATAATATCAGGCTTCAAAATCCCAGGACATTGCCTGCTTGGCCCTCTTGATGAGAAGGAAGCAACAACAGGTGCAGGTGTGTTACCTGTGTAACCTGTGACAGTTCCTTTGAACAATATTGTGGCCTTAGGATCAGTGCTTGAGTCTATGTAGCTTATGATTTGCAACCCTGAAGCATGGCTCACGTGTGTAACAGGAAGAGGGTAGCTTTCGCCACTTGAAAGGGAAATGGTATATCCAATTTTGTTGCTGTTGGCGAGGATCATTGCAGCTGCACCAGCACTTTTCACTGCTTCTGCTTGTTGATAAGTCGGTGTGTTCTTATCATTAACACAAACCACTATCTTCCCTTCCACTTTCAAACTCTCTAAAACACCGTTGTTGTTGCAGGGTACCCCATGAAGATGAACAAGAGGTAATAACATTGAATTGGAAGGGTCGTTATTGTTGTAAAGGGACTCACCATCATACTCTACACCATTTCCAAGCTTTGTTGATGCTACTATTCGTCGATCCATGGTGCTTGCTCCTACGGTAAACATCCATGGAGCCTCATTGACAACGGTACTTGGCTCGGGACCTTCATTACCAGCAGCAATGGTGACAAGAATCCCCTTCCGTGTTGCCACAAAACTACCGATGGACATGGCATCCTGAGAGAAGAATTTAGACTCTCCGGCTAAGGAAACAGAGATAATGTCAACTCCATCGTCAATTGCAGCATCAAATGCGGCTAGAACAGAACCTTCGGAGCAATGACCTACCATGTTGCAGACTCTGTAAATGGCTAAATGAGCATGAGGAGCCATGCCAGCAGAAGTGCCATTGGCATGGCCAAGAACATTAGCATTCTTCACAAAATTGCCAGCAATGGTGCTGGCAGCGTGGGTGCCATGACCGTTGACATCAAAAGGTGGATCAGCCTCTGCAGCAGACATATAAGTGGATCTGGATGTGCTTATTGCACCGATTATCTTCTTGTTGCAACCTTTTTTGAAGTGACACTTGCCTCTCCACTTAGCCGGCGGCGCCGACATTCCTTCGTCGTTGAAGGAAGGATGAAACGGCGATATTCCGGTGTCGAAAACTCCGATGATGACACCTTTACCAAGGTTGGGCTCTCTCCAAAGGCCTTGGTCTCGGTTCAGACCCAAGAAGGTAGGGGTGTGAGTTGTTTGCAGTTGCAGCGTGTTTTCTTGACGAACCATGAGAACACCGTGTTTGTTGGCCATGTCTAGTGCTTCATCTTTGGTGAGTCTTGCTGCAAATGCATAACCAACGTGTCGGTATGCATGGAGGATTCGAGTTTCGGTATTTAAACTTGCAGTGTCAATGATGGTGGTAGATGGCAAGAATGACTCATACCATCTATGGAGGTTATTTCCTTCTGAATCCAACCATATTTCTGGCTTCTTAACATGAACAATGTATGTTCGAAACTCATTTCCTTCTTCACTAGCAACTCTTTGAGGCACTGATGACGAGAAAAACAAGATTAAATTGAGGACAAACACTAATAACTTAACAGACATTATGCTGCCAATACTACAGCAAAATCCTTCTTGCAATTTATAAACTAAAACTTATCAGTTACTGTTCGCTTAGGTATAGTTTTGTAAAGCAGCATTCGTATATATTTTTATTTACAGTTGGGGTCGCTTGGGGATGCATGAAAGGTGAAATTTTGAATGCATGAGAGATTAATTATTTTGTGTAACTCCAAAGGGGAGGGGTTAATGAGTATTTATTACAAATTTAATTTTGTTATATTGAATTTACAAGTGTCTTCTCATATTTTGTAAGGATGGTATCTTTTTTTTATAATGATGACCTTTGGGATCACTTTTCTGGTAACACTAATTGTGCATGCTTATTGATATTACATATTAGAGAAAAGTTTAGGAGAAGTAATTTATATTGGTTGGGCAATTTAATTAGAGAAAATCTATAGAGGCCTGCCATGGGTTATGTCCAAATAATATATACATCTTCAAGGATATTTTTGGAGGAAAGAGAGAAAAAAAAAAAAAAAGTAAAAAGAGAGGGAAAATGTGAATTCGTGGATAATTTTCCCTAAACTTGTGTAATTGTGTTGGGCCAAACAATATGGGTATAGTTGAAATTCTCTTTGAAGATGCTAGATGAACTATCTTATCATTTTTTTTTTTATACTACCTTATCACGTTTAGATACCCACAAAAAATGGCACTCCTTTTAGTATTTTGCTAAAGAAAAATTATTAATGACTCGGACTTAAATTCAATGAAAAATATTAGATGATTATTGATTTTAATTATTATTTTTATCATTCATTTTTAATACTTTTAATTAATAATATAATATTATATTTTAATTAATACTTTTTAATATTAATAATTAATTAAATAATAAATTTTAATAGTCATATAACATTATTAAAATTCAATTATAAGGGTCTTGGCCCAACCAAAAAGGAAAAAGAAAATATCCATGAATGTTTCCATGGTAGCTAAGTGTTGGCATGTGGTACACCATCTTCCCACATGGTGCACAATAGAAGATGCTTGTTGGCATGAAAATTGGGACAAAATCACAGTTCACAAAGAAGTAATAACACATAGCATGTGAGGAGAACGTGAGAGGGCGATCCCTAAAACCTCGATTAGAGGTTATCTCGCTTTCATTGGATTTAGATTTGATTTGAGGAACAACAGTCATAGGTCACTCCTTGTCCTACCAAACTTATACTTAAATTCTCATTTTTGTTACTTAAATTGTGCATTAGTACATTAAAAAATATTTAAGTTCCATCATTAAGACCATATTTAAATAAAAAATGAATGTTCAATTTTCACAAATTGAATTAGAAGGGGATGCCACACCGACAGTCTAGAGGAGTTGGATTGGTGGAAGTGGCTGTCTCAACTTTCAATTGTCCAAAGCTTCATGTTTTATTCCCTCCAAGGGACCCACTCTCATCCAACGCCCACAAAACCTCCATCAACTCAAATCTGAAATCTGACCGTAGGATCAGATCCCCTCTCATTCATAACCCCATAACCCGCAACCCTTTCCCTGTTTCCATCTCCATCTTCAGAGTTCAGATCTCAGCAGCTGAGACTGAAGTCTGAACCCTTCACCCATTTGAAATCCCCATCGTGCCCTTGGCCTCCTGGCGATGGTGGAGGCACAGACATGGACTACCCGTCGAATGAGCAATCCGAGATTGCTGGACACGACAACCAACGACTCTGTGGTCAACATTCCGACCACTCCAACAGCAGATGAACGCAGCAACAACCACTTCTTCTTCTTCGGTTCATCACAGTACAGCGTCTCCATCTCCCCCACCATCCTCACAGCACTCATAATCGCCTCATGGTACTTCTCCAACATCGGCGTTCTCCTCCTCAACAAGTACCTCCTCAGCTTCTACGGTTACCGCTACCCAATCTTCCTCACAATGCTTCACATGCTATCCTGCGCCGCCTACAGCTACGGCGCCATCAACTTCCTCGAGCTCGTTCCCTTGCAGCACATCCACTCCAAGAAGCAGTTCCTCAAGATCTTCGCTCTCAGCGCCATCTTCTGCTTCTCCGTCGTTTGCGGCAACACTTCCTTGAGGTACCTACCTGTCTCCTTCAACCAAGCCATTGGAGCCACCACCCCTTTCTTCACCGCAATCTTTGCTTTCTTGATCACTTGCAAGAAGGAATCCGGTGAGGTTTACTTGGCTCTCTTGCCGGTCGTCTTCGGAATCGTTGTCGCAAGCAACAGTGAGCCTCTGTTTCATCTCTTCGGGTTCTTGGTCTGCGTTGGTTCCACCGCCGGTCGTGCATTGAAGTCGGTGGTTCAAGGGATTCTCTTGAGTTCGGAATCGGAGAAGCTCAACTCAATGAACTTGCTTCTCTACATGGCTCCAATGGCGGCGCTGATACTTCTCCCATTCACGCTCTACATCGAAGGGAATGTGGCGGCGGTTACGGTAGAGAAGGCGAGAGGGGACAGGTTCATCGTGTTCTTGCTTATTGGAAACGCAACGGTGGCGTATTTGGTGAACTTGACGAATTTCTTGGTGACGAAGCACACGAGCGCGTTGACACTGCAAGTTCTTGGAAATGCGAAAGCAGCTGTGGCGGCTGTGGTGTCCGTTTTGATATTTAGAAACCCCGTAACGGTGATGGGAATGGCGGGATTCGCCGTTACCATCATGGGTGTCGTTCTTTACTCCGAGGCCAAGAAAAGATCCAAACTTACATCTCATTGAACCACAATAACAAGATAAGATCAAACATTTCTCCACATTCTTTTCTTTCATTTTTTTATTTGGATTTACTGTTCATTTGATTGGATCAGATCATAGCAAGTGGGATGTATAGGAAGGATGGAGGGGCAAGGGCAAAGAATTATGCTCCCTTTTTGGTTTGTCTTTTTTAGCTCTGTGGCTTTTCTCTTGCGCCTTGTTTGTGTTATACTGTTGTTACCCCTATAAATATATATATATCATGTTCGTTGCGGTTTCGCAACATACATAAACGATTCAAAGATGAAAAGACCTTTTTATTTGGCGAGGGAGGAAAATTCTCCTTCTCTTAACTTTCTTAATCTCATATATCTTGTTTCAGTTATGCAATTTAGATGAGTTAACATTTTCTCTCTTTGTCTACTTGCCATGCCATTATTGTATCTTGCTATGTTGTGTACTTCTAGTCTCTTGTAGTTTTTGTTCAGGTTTGTCCTTATTGATGTCTATTGTTTTAAGCAATCGTGAAGCTGAGAGAGGAAGTTTGAATTTTGGAATCAGTCCTAGAAAATAGGTTGTTAGTTGTTTAGTTGTTGTGATTGAGAATCACTACATCTACAAACAAAACAGCCAAAATTAGTGAGTAGATTCTAGTGGTGGATCTCATTTCTCCCCTTTAGAAACTTAGCAAGATAAATGTAGTTAATCCAACAACTCCCCAAAAAGAAGAAAGAATAAAAAAGGTGAAGTAGTCAAGTTGCTTAGTTGAAATGGTCAATTCGTTGAGATTGAAGTGAAGCTAGCAACACTGAAATCTATGACATTATGTTGAATTGAAAACCTTAGATATGAGGTGAAATTGAGAGTTGGTACATGAAAAGTGAATAAATTGTGTGTCTTGTGCTGAATAAATTAGCACAGTAGTTGGTTAGTTCTTGTGGCAAGGTTGTCGTTTCTAGATTTGTTCTTTTCAATTGTATTAACTTGTGATGCCATGAAATTTTCTACCAACACTTGTCATGGAATTTGAAAATGAGCATCGAAAAGAAGCTAATCCTGAGTTTTGCCTTTTTTTTTTTTAGCAAATCATAGTCCTTTAGTGGTTATATTGTTGACTGTGATTAATTTGATTTCCAAAAAAGACTACTACATCATAGTATCTCGTACCAGAGAGTTTTTGCTCTATTAAGCACCGTTGTTTAAAGTTTAAACTATGGTGAGTTGCAATGAGTTAATATGTATAATATTTAGAACTTAGAATTAAACATCTCTTTATTTTAAAGTGAATAGAACATTGATGCAATTGGCCTAATATCTTGGAATTTGACCTGGCAGCACGCAGTGTATGTGAAGGTGCAGAATTATGGTTGGATTGGATCTTTTATCATTTAAGCCACGCCTCAATTTTAAATTTTGGTTTTGTTAGATTGCTCCAAAGAGAATGACCAAGTTGAAAAGCTAAGCCAGTATGTTGGTTGAAAGAAAGTGACCAAAGATTATCTGACTCGATTAATTTAAGTTAAATTTATCTTCTTTTTTTCGGTCCGACACGGACATGTTAACTTCATTTAATATTTTAGAACTTTTATAAAAGTATGGTTAAAGGCTAGACAATGTTCAGTGGACTATTTTTTCCTTACAACTCAACCCAAAAAAAAAAAAGGAAAACAGTATATTCATTTTAGGTTAATTTTATGGTGGAGTGATCTTCGCAGGAAGAGTATGAAAAGCACAAAGAGAATATATGTTTTTACTAATGATGTACTAATTATATATTATCATGTGAAAGTTGAATTAAATTAAATCTTCATTCTGTTTCTTTTTTCACTTCATTGTAGCATGCACTTTCATTTTAAAGGTAAAGAAATTATTGATGTATTTTTATTTTTTAGAGTGACGAAACATCCTTCATTTGTGAGTTATAAGAAAAATAATTTATCTTACTAATAAAATTTTCTAAATATAGTCTTTAAGTCTTAACACATAATAAGAATATATTGGTTATACTCTAACGAAGATTTAATAAATATCTTAATGCGAAAATATTTCTTTTTTACTTCTTTTTTACTATAAAATGATAAATTATATGGTTAAATTTTAATATAAAAGTGTTACTTTTATTTTTAAATAATTACAAAAATATTATTTTTATTTAAAAGTGTTAACTATTTTCTTTAAATTGTTATTTTATCTCAAAAATCACGATTTTAAAATGTGGCTAAACAATTTTTTTTAATGGGAGATATGTCTTTACATCAATCCATTGATGCTAAGGCGCCTTAGATATAGAATCATGTATTAAGCTAATTACATAGGAAAGACTCAAATTTGCAATAAAAGTATCCAAAATTTATATAGTTAGCTACACATTTTTGGGCATCAAAATTTATATATGTCTTAAAAAGATATTTATGTGGTTCGAATATTTGATAGTTATTTTTGTCCGTGTTAGAGTTTTTTATAGTTATTTTTTTTAATTAACTCATTTGAAAATAAAATAATTAAAAACACATGTACAAATCTAAGTGTTATTTAGAATAGATGGCTTATGAACTTAGAAGAAAATGAAAAAGCTTGGAACCGAAATAGAACAATTTTGTACTATGTCCTACAACTGGTTAGAGGAAGGAATACGATCGAAAGCAGATAATGTTTGATAATGACTCACGGGATGCCTCCATCCCTCAACCAACATGTCTTACAAAGCAGTGGCTTCTGTTTCTGCACACATACATCATGTATCCACCTGCCAACGCATCCATCTCCATCATTCTTCTCACTACCCGTGAGGCATCCCTGCGTTCACCGTCCACGGATATGAAAACCACCTCACCGTGGTCCATCTCCATGCAAAAGATCCTCATTGGAATTCCAATTTAGGTTGGTTTTTCTTGCCATTCTCTCTTACTAAACAGTGGACCAGAAAGCAACAACTCTAAGTACACTCCAAATTAATTCAGTATACATAGACAGATAGATATTATATATATACCATCCATGTCAAAGGTAAGGCATGTCCTTCGTATCTTCAATCATGTTCACGCTTAAGTTATATATGTATGAAAGGGAAGTCGATATACAAAAAAGCTAGGTAATATATATTCAGCTGTCTGATCAACGTTTCAATCAGTTTTGAATATATAATATCTAAATTATCTGTTTTATCGTTCCTTTGTTCTATTTGGTGTCAAGGCATGAGACTAATAGAATGGCCATAATAGGACATTGCATTTATTAATGCTATCGGCTTCAGGGCTTATAATACACTTGCCTTTGAGTTTTAACGATTTTACAATTGGACAGAGATCTAGGAGCGGTTGTACAAGAGACAACTGTTGCAGTTACGCACATCTATGCTAACTTCTGTTCTAACAAAATAATTTTCTAAGATTTTGTGTTGCAGTAAAAGAACCACCTATTGAGATGATATCATCTGAGAAGGGTTGCTGACATTAGGGTATGTACCTATCAAACTATAACTTGACTGCAAAAATCTTGATCCCAGTAACAAAAGCTTGTTGGTTGTTGCACATTGACTGTCTTTTGTTGTCACCTAATTCCCAAGCTCCTGAAACATGTTAGAGAGCAGAAGATATAACTAACCAAATTTACCAGACATAACCAAGAATGGGTGCGAATCATTGTTACCTTGCAGTCAACCGAGAACCAACTTCACTCATGCAATTCTCAGTCCCGCTATGAATTTTGTTCCCCCCAAAGATGAAAGGCTTATCCTACAATATTTGCGTCAGATAGAAGATGAATATTTAATGTTGTTTATGATATAAAAGAAACCTATTTAAGAATAATAGGCTCGGTGCAATCCATGCGTTCTTCAGATTGTCGTATTACCTTCTGATTCAGATGAAAAGAACTTCCTATATTTTCTT
>JASCZI010151044.1:231971-243234 GCA_036250425.1 Stylosanthes scabra | reverse complement strand
TTTAACAAAGGGAATATTCAAGAATTCTGCATTAGAATTTGTAGTTTCCTACCTTGTTAGGTGCCTTATGTACAAAATTAGTTTGCTGCATCACATCACCAACCTGACGTATAGATAGGTATGGTAAGTATTTCAAATGCACTGCGTAAAATAAATGGACTTGCCAACAGTAGTTAAGCAACATTAATTCCCTCTTTGTGGTGCCAGTACTTCCATGCTACTACCAACTGAACATGAGAGCCAAATTTAATATACGCAATCTATCTATTAAATTTTAACCATGAAAAGTATCAACTAAGATCTCATAAACTCCTTAGAGTATTTCTAATAAATAAAAATGTAATACAGACTTAGCAATAATTTTATAAGATGTTATATCTGCAACTAACTGGGAGTTGCACAGATTTAAAGCTGTAAATGATAAATTTTAAGATCAATGTCTGGCATATAGAAATTGGTTCAAACAGAAAATATAACACCCGTGTCTCAGTTATTAGATAATTAGAGAGGAAGAGGAATAGAGTAATTTACAGACCTTGCGCGAGAGACCATCCTCTAGTTTCTGCCTTTTTGAAGCTTGAGTTTCTACCCCAGAAAAGGTAGACAAATTCAATTCCTTGTTCTGAGATAACTTCTGAAACCTGAACAATGGGAAAATTGTAGATGGTATAAGGAAGAAAAGGTAAATTCAGTTCTTTCTACATTCAAGATCAGAAAGCATCTGCTAGAATTACCAGCCTCAGAAAAATTAGGAAAAAAAAATTAAAAATAGTCCTGCAGGCCAACTGGTTACGTAGGCTGCATTTAGGATGATGTATCATGTTGAGAGAACAGAAATCTTGAGGAGAAATGTAAATACCATCATACACTCGAAACCTTTTGAACAAATAGTATGTTACTTGTTTGCTTTTCGGATAATAGTACATGCATAGCTAACTATGAAAAAGTATAAGCTAGTCACAAAGTCACCTCGAAGCAACACTTTGAGGAGCCCGATTTTGCTTAGCCAGCTGACTAGCTGTAGGTTTCATTAGTGTTGAACCCTTCCTCGCAGTGGATTTAGCCTTTGATTTCAAACTGCTACCAGTTGTCTTACTGGTAAAGGTTAGTCCTAAAAGAGACAAATACTTATCAAGCGATAGGAGGGAAGAAAAAGAGGGAAAACATTTTTCAAGAGAAAAAAAGCTACAAATAACTGATGAATTGTTAAAAAGTCAATAAAAACTCAGCGCAGTATGAACACCAGGGATTACAGATAGGGTATTGATAGAGCCGAAGTTCTTGTGATCCAATTCATCATTCAATGCTTTTAGAAGAATCACAATATACGATTACTAGGTGAACAACGACTTTCAGATAACAGTGTTCCCGATCTATGATCATTCAATCGCGTCAATCACCTGTGCTATTTACTTGTAACGGTTGCAGTTGCATAGCTATATCTTGCATAACTCCAGCCACCGTTTTCGAATCTACCAAATCAGAAAACAGCTTAGATGAGTATATGACAATAAGAGTAAAACAAGAATCAACAACATTGCATAAAGTGAAATAGCAGAGGCATACCACCATGGGTGCATTCCAGAGCAGAGGCGCTAACATCGTCTGCTCTAAGCAAAAGCTTCGAAACAAAAGCTGAAACACAAGAGATTATTGAGCTAAAACAAGGTGCATTGTACGAGGCATGAGAAATGCATTGTTGGAAGAAAGAGGAAAGGCGAAAACCGACGAGAAGGAGGGTAGCTGGTGGCGGTTTCGAACCAAAGCTCAGCCAGGCGAGCTTGAACGGGAGATTCTTGCACCGTGAAATCGAAGAAGCGCGCTGCATCAAACTCGTAATCGAGGTCGATTTCGTGAGACACATAAACCTCATTCTCTATTTCCATGTCTTCCTCCTCCTCCTCCATCGTGGCGGTGGTGGTCATCATCATCATCGTCGCCGCCGCCACCTATTGCGATTGCCGATTATGGAGCTCCGAATAAAACCCGTTAAAGAAAATGCACTGTAGAAGGCTACTGTTACTGTTAAAGCCACTGAGAGGGATTTTACATTTGAATACCAAATCGTCTCATTAATTAAATATAATATGTAGTATTTTTTTATTCTTTATGCGTTTCGTTTCACTAAATGGAAGGTTGCCACAATGCCACTGCCCCTTGACTTTGAGTTGAGTGTTCGGTCCATTGTAAATTTGTAAGTATATATCTTAATTAATTAATTTAATAATAGTATACAAATTTATTCAAATAATGGTAATTAATTAGCTTGGGGTTATGTGAGAGGGGTTTTAAGTATATATCTTAATTAATTAATTTAATAATAGTATACAAATTTATTCAAATAATGGTAATTAATTAGCTTGGGCTTATGTGAGAGGGGTTTTGTCTTGTTGCGCTGGGAGCTTAACCCTATGGCATATATATGAATATGGGTGTGTACAGTACAGTGTAACGACCAAGACAGTACATCACTAACGATCCAAAATTTGAATTTGTGGGGTCTAAGTTTGTTGGACCAATTTGCCCCTTTGGATAGGTTCTGTTTTGGTGCGTGAGGTCAGTGCTCTCACATTGTGTCCAATGCGCACCACACTATAAACTGCAATTTCGGCGCCTCAGTCCTCTTTCCAATTCGTTACATTTCCCAGGACCCGAAATTCCCAGATTGCCCTTAACGGTTTCACTCACTTGGGCCGCAAAACTCTCAAGTCTCAATGTCCAAAAACAAAAGGCAAAAACTCTCATCACCATAACAAATTGCACAATCGAGTCAAAAAAAAAAAAAAAGTACAACTAATACCCAGGAAAAGAATCAAGAAACATCCTGATAGTTTCGTCCGAAGCATAAGCAGATTATCTGCATCGAGACGGAGAAATTACCCAGGAAATCGTTGTGCTGATTTCCTTGCTAACAAAGGCCAACTGCAACCACATGGTTTTTTCTTTGTTGATATTCCTTGATACTTTACTAGCTGATGATTGTAGAGGGGTGGCTCTGCCCCGACTTGCTGTTCCTGTATAGTTTTTTTTCATTGGGCTTTCTTTATGCTCCGTTTAATACAAAAAACAAATAAAAAAAAATGTCACGATCAACTTATGTTAGTGTAATGATTAGCTTATTAGTTCGTTTAAATAAATGTCGGAAGTTTGAAAGTTCGAATCCCATCTTGTGCATCCTTAAATTGAGCTCAGATCATGTGTAGAGAAAAGATTTGAACTAAATTTTTTTTTGTAATTTTGTGTAAATACTTAGTATTATCAAATTAGTAATTCAATTTTACGTGAAAAGACTAAGTGTTGTTTTTGAATTAAAATAATTTTGTTTTTACTAGATGAGATCAAGTTGAGTAATTTTGAGAAATTTAATTAGAATTTGATTGTGCAAGTAAGATTTTGTGTTGAAGGGTTTTAAACCCACAAATAGAATTAGGTTGTAGGCTAAACTCCACGACACTCTACCCATTATTGCCACTAGCCTTATTGTATGAGTACAAAAAAATTACACCTTCAATTCAAGTGGATTATATTCTCCGCCAAAGTCTTCATATATATATATATATATATATTGAGTGGAACATATTTACCTCTTATAAACACCAAACTCCAAAAGTATCTGTTGATTTAATTTTTGTATTTATGTTATTGTTCACGTGTAAATAACAATGACTGTAAAATTAGTTAAAAATAGATAAATAGGGTAAATTTCAAAATATAATTGAAGTTTTAAAATAATCTTCTAATTTCAAAAATTCAAGTATATCCCCATAATTCAGTGACTACGACAATTGGGCAATGACCAAGAGTGACCCTCCAAGGCCGAGCTGCCAGAGTCACAGAAAGCTTGCAACGGAGTTCTTATAAATTTGTTTATCGTGTCTTTGGCAGGGGCAGGATTTCAAAGTTTCAACTTTCAAATTCTAGTTTTTATTTCCTCCTTACTTAGCTAGTTTGAATTATATGGATCCTTCACCGTGTATATGTCTTCCTAGCACAGATGAATTAGATAATCCGTAGCAGCATAAGAAAAACGAATTGGACCGTGTGCATGTCTAACATATACATCCAAACATATTATAGCCGTGAGAATGTTATTTATTCAAGATATAAGACAAACTCACACATTCAAGTTGGGACCCCTATCCATTGAATTGCCAATAATAAGGTGTATGCATGCATGGTTTAACCCTACACGCAACCAGTTTCTCATCCAAGCCTCAACCTCAAACGTCCACATCCTTTTTTTTGAAAAAAAAAAAAAACTCTCCCTTGGTCTCTAGTTTCATTTCAACTAATATAATAGTAGATACTAAATATATAGTGTTTTAATAATAATAAATGCTGAATTATAATTCATTATAAGAATAGAATTAGAGAGACAATAGCACAAATTTATATTATTTAATTTAATATTTATAATTTTATTTTTTATGTTTTTTTGTGACTAATTTTATTTTTTATATATAACATCTATATATAATAACATGTTTATAATATTTAAAGATATTCATTTATTACTTCAACAATAATTAAAAATACAAAATAAGAAAACAAATGCATTAAAAAAACCATAAAAAAATAAATTATGACTACCTAACCTAATTAACTATATCTTTCAATTTTTTTTTTTTTCATGTATAATAATGACTAAATTATAATTCATTTTGAGTAAATCAAACTGAGTTATAACTGATCATTTTAGGTAATATGCCAAGTAGGCAAGTAGCAGTTGATTTTAATCGATGAAATCAGAACCATATATGACCGATAGAGGGCTAAACGACAACTTATTCTAATAAATTTTCCATGTCTTGGTAATGGTATGTGCGGTAAATGAGATCTTCAACACTACTCCAACAAGTATTTGAGATTATGTGTTTGTGCGTGACCTCAAGTTCCTGTATCCACTCATTCATATTTTGTTTCTGTTTAGCTTCCACATACATACATGAATATATTTCGCACTGACTACTCCGTGCAAGAGCATCTCAAATTAGGGACCAAATGCTAGCGTGTGCTCTGAATACTCTTTCTTTCTTTTTTTTTTCCTTTCTAATTTTTGTTAGTATATACTTTATTTTTGTTTCCTAACTGTCCGTTATTTGGTTCATCTCTGTTTATGGTATGATAAAAAATTAAAAACATTTAAACTCTTAAATTGTCGTCGCATATAATCGATCAAACAAAGAATTGAATGGTTCATAAAGCAATCGGATCGTGCATGAGTTGTGCATACTATTATAGCTCCGAGAGGAAAAAAAAAAACAGCTTTGGGACCATTATGTGCCATGAGCCATGAGGTGGATGTGTGTTATAGTACTACTAATATTGTGATGTCATATAGTAATACTAATACGGGAACTTTTTCTATAAATAAATAAATTAAATTAAATAATTGCATGCACAGTGCCACAGTCTAAAAAATTTACATTTTTCGTGTTAATAGATATATTATTTGAGTTATATTAGGTGTATATCAAAGCCAGTAATCAAATGAGTGTATAATACATATAGTAATATAAAATATATACTAAAAATAGTTAAACTACATATGTATTTTATATTTTAATATGTATTATATATATATATTGGTGCTGATCTGATGGCTAATTTTGGTGTACAAATAGAATTATTATTAGCTTACAATAATTATAAGGAAAGATATATGATGAAGATACTAAAGTGTCTTCTAATGGGGATATTAAATCTTGATTGTTAATTTGTGCTATTAAAATTTGATGTGAAATTAAAGAAGAGAGAAAAACTTTTAAATATGGTAATATCTTGATCAAAAGACATTTAATTGTCTTCGTCGTAGAATTTTTCTAATTATAAATGTATAAGAAAAATTTAAATTGGTATTCCAATCCAATTCCAAATGGTATATATAACCAAAATCCTATATATGACGAACAACAAGAACTTGAAATTAAACTAGACCAAGTTTGGGGTTGGGATGAATGATGAAGACCCAAGTAACAAGGAAGGAATAAAAGGTTGGTTAAAAAGTAACAAGGGAGAAAAAGAACAAAGTGAGGATATGTGGTATTTATGGTGCATGAAGGATGTTGGATGGATAATTCTTTCTAGTATTTGACGTTAAAAACAAAGAAAAAAATGATAACATTTGCTATTAGAGAGAATGTTGACGAATGACGAGTGAGATTAGTAACATAATTAGTGATTACAGATAAGAGATTAGAGACGATGATTCGAATATATGGAGTGAGAGCAAGAATGAAAAGAGAAAACACATGAATGAACACACTCAGGAACATGATTGAACTGAAGGTGAGGGTGAGAGTGAGGTGGAAGAGATTCCAATAATCCAAAATCAGTGGCTATGCCTATGCCTGTGTTGAAGCCATGAGAGTCATAGTGCCATTGCAAGGAGTCGTTCAAGGCAAAGGAGGTCTCTTCTGGGGTTCCGTCATCCCCTGCGCCCTCTTCTACTTCTTCCAGTTCTACTTCAAGAACCGCCGCCACCACCCTCCTCCTCCTCCTCCGCCGCCCTCCTCACCCCCACAGCATCACTCCCCCGACCCTGAACCACCCGCTTCCGCTTCCGACAAGCTTCATCCACATCATGTCCAAGTCTTGCCCCGCTCTCTTTCCAGGATCCTTCTCTCACCTAGAAGTCCTGCCGGACCCGCTTACGTGTCAGGCCGCGCCACCTCCGTTGCCAGAATCTCCGCTGACTCTCCTTACTACGCTGGTTTGCGCAAGGCCGCTGAGGATCCCTACCACGAGGTTCGTAATCCTCATGGTGTTATTCAGCTTGGTTTGGCACATAACACGGTGAGTGAGTGAGTGTGGTTGTTGCTGTTTTTCCATTCACAAGTGCTTGTGCATGTTAGTTATGAGAACTGAGTTTTGTGGATTTTGTTCTCTCTGTGTGGAACTTGATGTAGCTGTCCCTGGACTTGGTTCACGATTGGATTCACCAGAATGGAACCAATGCTTTATTAGGCAGAGGAGTTGCACCTTGCCAACCCCTTGATGGTTTCATGGACCTCAAACTGGTAATTTCAACTACTTTTTAATTGTAATGCTGACAAATTTGATGCACATCACTTCCAATTTCGTGGAATTTATGTTTCTGAATGCATGCCATGCACGATGCTTTCTCTCCCTCCGAGTTTCTATGATAATTTTCCAGTATAATCTTGCAGGCTGTGGCTGGTTTCATGTCTCAAGTTATGGAAAAGTCAATTCTTTTAAGCCCTTCACAAATGATACTAACTGCTGGTGCCACCTCTGCCATTGACATTCTTAGCTTCTGCTTAGCAGACCATGGAAATGCATTCCTTGTTCCAACACCTCACAGCCCTAGGTAACTCTTAACAAACTTTTCAATTTTTAAACCTTTTTCATGCAAGAAAAACATGAAATATGCTTTGGTCACCTTTTGCAGCTTTGATGGAGTTATTAAATGGCGAAGTGACATCGAGATAGTAGCTGTTCCTTGCCGCAGCACTGATAACTTCAATCTAAGTATAACCGCACTTGACCGAGCCTTCAACCAGGCAAAGAAACGTGGGCAAAGAGTTAGAGGAATCATCTTAACGAATCCATCAAATCCTGTTGGCAAATTGTTGGACCGGGAAACACTACTTGATATTGTGGACTTTGCTAGAGAGAAGAACATCCACATAGTCTCCAATGAAACGTTTGCAGGGTCTGCTTGTGGAAGTGAAGAGTTTGTGAGCATGGTGGAAATCATGGAAGCCGAAGAACTTGATCGGGACAGAGTTCATATAGTTTATAGCTTATCAAATGAGCTCTCTGTTCCAGAGTTTAAGGTTGGTGTCCTCTACTCGTACAATGAGAATGTCCTAGTTGCTGCTAGAAGAGTGGCAAGGTTCTCACCTGTTTCTGCTCCCACCCAGCAATTGCTTATCTCTATTCTTTCAGATACTATATTTGTACAGAAATTCATTGAGATCAACAGATTGAGGCTTCGAAGAATGTATAACACATTTGTGGCAGAATTGAAGCAGTTAGGAATCGAGTGCACTAGTAGCAGCGGTGGTTTTTACTGTTGGGCTGACATGAGTAAATTACTCCGCTCTTACAGCGAAAAGGGAGAGCTTGAGCTCTGGGACAGATTGTTGAATGTGGCTAAGATCAATGTTACCCCAGGATCATCTTGTCACTGTATTGAACCAGGATGGTTTCGTTTTTGTTTCACTACATTGTCTGAAAAAGATGTGTCCGTAGTCATGGAAAGGATTCGACGAATCTCTGCAGCTGCAGAATCACATAGTTCATATGGCAATTAATTAGTTCTGCATATGTTGTTTTTGTTTACTGATTCTTTATTCTTTCCGGCATCATCCTAGAAGGAATAATCAATCATCAAGGAAGTTATAAGATGGAGTTGTCTTAACAGTTTTTAAAGCCTATGCATTAGGACTTCTGTTAAGTGTATAGTTGGAGCCTCTTGCATGGTAATCTCAATGTGAAGAAGCGGCTCCATACAAGAGAACAAAAGAATAATGGGCATGATGATTGCTGTTTCTTTTTCTTCTTGCCCCCACTGCACTCACGTTTTTCATTTATTTCATAATATTTTATACAAGAGAATTACATATCCTTTGTCTTCAACCTTTGTAAATTGCAGCAAGAAGGTCATATTATATTATTAAGATTTAATATTTGTTGTAATAATTGACCAAAGACTTGTGAAAGTTTAATGAACATTTTGGATGACATCTCAGGCTTGTTCCTAACGAAGAATAACGTAATGTTGATGGTAACTTCCCTGGACAACATAATTTGAAGTGGTGTTATTGGTAATTCGGGTGATGATTGGGGAGACTGCAGTCATTGCAGTATCATACAAAAACTCAGCTTGTGGCGCTACACATGGGGACTCCCTACAAGAAAGGGACGTTTGTGTTGAGAACAATCCCGGGAGTGATAATCATCATCAACTAGCTGTATTGGAATGAGAATATGTTTATGAATTAGGCATGGGGCAAAGTGATCAAGGTGCATAAAGCCAAAACCAAAAATATTATTTGGCATGAATTGAAGCAGGTGGTGTGGCGTCAGTGTCCACAATTACATCTCTGAAAAGCGACGGATACACAACAAAACAAAGATTTCAAAGAAGAAATGGTAATATATTAGGAACCGAACTATGCTAAGATGATCAACTATTCCAAGCATTTTCAAATACAATGTGCAAATTTTGTTTTCCGCTTAAAAACACCGGAGACAATGGAATTGGAATAAAAGAAATGCCCTTTATTGCAAAATTCTATGAAGAAGGAAGAAAAAAAATAATGACATTATAAAAATGAATGAAAAAGAATTTTTGTCCTTGCTGCTTCTATAACTCAACAAATTAGCAAGTAGCTTAGTGTGCTCCCAATCCATTTCTAATGGACTCAAGAACCTGGACAACCTCAGCCATGCTTGGTCTCCTTAATGGATCCTCCGAGGTACAAATTAGTCCCAACTTCATAACCTGAATTAACTCGTTCTCAGCAAATCCCAACAAGTTTCTGTCAAAGCAGTTTGAAACTGAGCCAACCTCTAACAAACTTCTTACATATTCACACAAGATCACCACCTCACTTGATGTTGAACTTTCTACTGGCTTCCTACCTGTAACCAGCTCCAAAAGAATGACCCCAAAACTGTACACATCACACTTCTCACTCTGCCTTAGGCTTTGAGCCAACTCTGGTGCGACATACCCGACCGCATTGTGGAACTTGGTCAGACCGTAATTGTCCAAAATGGGGAGCAACTTTCCTAAACCATAATCCGACAACTTAGCCTCATACTTGTGATCTAAGAGTATGTTAGAGGATTTAATGTTGAGATGAAGAATTGGAGGTCTGCAGTCGTGGTGAAGATAGGCAAGTGCTCTTGCGGTTCCAAGTGCGATTTGGAACCTTCTAGACCAATATAACTCCCTGTTGCTGCTGCTAGTGCTTGTTCCAGGATATCCAACCCCATGTAGATTATCATAGAGATTCCCATTACGGACAAACTCTGATAGAATCAATTGCATTGAAGAGGACCAATAGTAACCTTGTAAAGAAACTAAATTTGGGTGTTGGAGGTTGCCTAATCGTCCAATCTCCTGCTCGAATTCTTCCTGGTTTCGGATCCTTCCCAAAGTCTCAAGCTTCTTCACTGCAATAGAGATGCCACCTTCGAAATCAGTTCTGTAAACTGTTCCGATTGATCCACCACCTATTATAGACTCTTTATCAAGCAATGCTCTGGTACCTGCCTCCCAATCTTCATATTTTGATGGTAAACTTTTGCTGAACAGAACCAGCTTTCCAATTATAACATTTGATTCTGTTGATGATCCAAGGGGTGTGCTCTCGACAACCATGATCTCATCGCTGTCTTTTTTTCGACGACGAGCCCTGATATTCATGATGGTCACCAAGCAAACCCCTGTTAGAATCACAGCTGCAGCAACAATTGCAACAATTGCCGATATGCTTAGAACTTTAGTCTTCCCAGGTGCTGAAGGTGAAGTAGTTCCTTTCGCCGAGCAAGAGGAGTCCAAAGGAGCACCACAGAGAAAAGGATTATTGGAAAAAGCAGACGGACCAAAATGCTGTATGGTTTCAATTTGAGGAATGAGACCGGATAGATTGTTGAATGAAAGATCAAAATGAGTCATGTTTCCTAAATTTCCAAGAGAAGATGGGATTAAACCAGAAAGTGAATTATGTGACAGATCTAGGTATTGCAACCTTGACAGGTTTCCTAGGCTCGGTGGGATGCTTCCATTGAGCTGGTTTTGATGTAAGTCAAGGGATTCCAAGTATGTCATGTTGTATAGCGTCTGAGGAATCTCACCCTCTAAGCCATTACCAGAGAGGTCCCTGCAGCAACATGAAAGAATCAACTCAGATGTGATCCATAAGATTCAAGCTTAATGTACATTAATTTGAGAAAGTTAAGGAACTCACAACTGAAGAAGAAATCTGCAATTGCTTATATCAGCTGGAATTTCACCAATGAGGTTTAAATTGTGCAAATCTAGAACTTCAAGCAGCTCAATGTTGCCAAAACCATTGGGAATCATTCCAGTTATTGAGTTATTACCCAATTTGATAACTAGTAGCTTTTGCAATTCCTGAATATCAACTGGGATACTCCCTTTTAGCCTATTCAATCCCAAGGCCAAGACCTTTAGGTTCTTGCATCTAACTATGCTGGAGGGAAATTCTCCATCCAAGTCATTCCCAGAAATATCAAAGAATTCTAATCTCTCACTACAGGTTGC
>JASCZI010151044.1:217670-231961 GCA_036250425.1 Stylosanthes scabra | reverse complement strand
TACTTCCTCCAAACCTATTATAGGATACATTGAAATAAGTAAGATTTTGCAATTCAAGGATGCTGAATGGAGCCAAATCCCTGAACATATTACTACCGAAATCCAAATGTTTCAAACTCCGGCAAGGTGATATGAGACCTTGCACACTCCCTGATAAGGCATTGCTTCTCAGTGACAGATATGACAAGCTTGGAATATCACAAAGCCGCGAAGGGACACTGCCGGTCAGATTGTTATAGGAAAGATCAAATCCTTCAAGGTTGGCGCAATTCACCAATGACACAGGAATTGAACCAGCAAGGTTGTTATGAGAAAGAGACACAAACCTGGTTTTGTAACAGTACCTGAACAAGGCCGGAGGTATCTCCCCAGTGAAGCCATTGTTGGACAAATCTAGAAACCGAATGTTAGGCAAATCACCAATGAACTCTGGGATTGAACCAGATAATGCATTGGAGCTCAAATTGATCTTCCACAGTGTGTGAAGATCAGCATAATCATCTGGGATGTTACCCTTGAAGCGGTTCCCAAACAATGTCAATGCCCTCAATCTCTTCAAACCAGACAATGCTGGAGACAACACCCCAGCCAAGCTAGTGTTCCAAAGAACGATCCTTTCCACAAAACCTTCATCGTTGCAGTAAACACCTCTGTAATCTTGGCAGGGGTTTCCACTGGGAACCCAAGAACTCAAGCTGTTGAAAGGGTCCTCTGTGATGTTGCCCTTGAATTGTTGCAGAATCTCTCTCTCAGTGGCTGGTGATACCGTTACACAAGAAACCAAGCAGAGAATGGCGCATAAGAAAGCATGAGAGAGGTGAATTTGGCGGTGTTTTCTCATGCTCTCGAACCAGAGGCGTCGTCGGTGGGAATGTGATTACCCGTTAGGCATTATTATGGTTGAGGTTGTTGTTGTTTCCCCTCAGCTGCAAAGCTTGAGTCTTTGAAAGAGTTGGACCAATGAGAAACTAAGAACATGAACATCAGCATCATCATCAACAACCGGGAGCATTCTCAATAAAATTAAAAGGGACCAAGCTTGGAGAAGAAAGAGAAAGAAGAAGAAAATAAAAATGATTACTTGGAAAGTTCTGTAGACTAATAAAGTACCCCTTTTAATCCCTTGTTCTTTTTGTATGATTTGAGGTTTGTGGGGTGGAAATGGTGGGATAAAAATGTGAGCTTGAAGTGGAGAGAGAGAGAGAGAGAGAGAGGGAATGGAAGGCAAGGAGGAATGGGAGAGAGTAAATGGAGGATGGTGGAAATGGTGGCTGTAGCTTTGCTGGAAAGTGAAGCAGGTGAAAGGGGAATTAATAAATAAGGGATCTTCACTCTTCACTCTTCCCTTCTCTTGTTTCTTTTAGTAATAAATAGTGTTGGATTGTGCTATGAAATATAAATTCAGAGACCAAACTTCTTGTTGCCACCAACAGAAGAGTGAAGACTCAACCACGTGCATTAGAGTGCCACACACTAACTCACTCACTTACCCTTGCTCTTATGCTAATGATACCCTTTTTACAAAGGAATGTGAAAGCCTCAACTATTAATTTTGTGTACTGTCCTATCTGTGTGTTTGAGCTTGAATTAAGACTTCTCAGTTTAGTAGCACCAGCACTTTTAAGTTGTCCACTTCCTGTGTTGTTTTGAGTAGGGACCAGTTTTCTCTTGCCCGGGCATTTATTCTTTCCCACCAACCAAGCCACCACCACCTTAATCACCCTCTCAATTATACTGCTGCCACTACTACTATATATGCAACAGATAGATGTAGATATGTTGAATATGCTTTCAAGTTTGAACATTTCAATTTAAAACAAGATGATGAGCTGTTTTGTCATGTAGTACCGGTTTCTGGTGAAAGCTTATTTGCTTTGCTTTATTGTAAGACATGTTGTGTATCCGTTTCAATAGGGATACCTTTATTAGTTGGAATTCGTCGTAATTACCAGCTTCTTACTTAGTAGTTAGTACTAATCAGCTACGGTACCAATAATGGAAAATGTAGTCACATCATAGTACCAGCATTTACATCTGCACTTATTAGTTATTAATGTATTGAATGAATTATTGGGTTTCATTAATTAAAACTTGGTTATTTACACTCCTGTCCTTAGGAAGAACTTTAGTATAAGAAATGGTTGAAAAATAGAAAAATAAATAACGCTTCGAGTTAGCCAAAGAGTTACAGACAAACATGAAACATCAGAACTGATATAGTGAAATGTATAAATAAAGAGAGTAACACGGTCCTGTATTTTTATGTTTTTAAACTAATCTTATTACATCTATTCTAGTATTTTTAAAGACGCATATAATTTATTTATTTAATATGTTTTGTTGTAATAACAGCTTATAAATAATTGATGTTTGGAGAATATTCTGACAGTGAGCAATACAGGAATTGCGATGCGACCACAAAGAGTCTTTGACACGTGGCATACACTTCGTTGTCTTGCCCGTTGTATTAGGTGATTTTGGCCCTCCGATTTATTTTATTTTATTGAATACATGGATGAAAATTGGTCTCCTCCTCTAATTTTCTTCCTTTTCAACGGTTTTATTTTATTTTTAATTTTTATAAACTTGCGATTATTTTTCGGAGTCGTCCCTTTCTTTAACGTTACTTCCTTTTGTTCAAAATCTTCTTTTAGCATTTGACTAAGCAGTAAAAAGATTTCGGATCCACTGTCTTTTCGCTTT
Source organism: Stylosanthes scabra (assembly GCA_036250425.1). NCBI lineage: Eukaryota > Viridiplantae > Streptophyta > Magnoliopsida > Fabales > Fabaceae > Stylosanthes > Stylosanthes scabra. The sequence continues at coordinate 229,258 of JASCZI010151044.1, read as the reverse complement.
ATATTCGAGAATTACTATTTTTACTTTTCTGATCCACGGTTAAAACATAAAACACAACAAAATGATGAAGGGAATTGATACATACAATGTGCCACGGTTTCTGCCATGTTTGGAAATGCATTTATTTGGTGCGTTTTCTATCTGTCTTATAACAATAAGAAAGAAGCATGGCTGGCTTGTTTGAATTGTGGACCCAGATTCCCCACAACCACTACAAGGGTCTCTCATTTTATATCTTGGTTTTATTAACAGGTGTTTATCGATCGTCAAATTCAAAGTCAATCAAGTAATGAAATTAGTAAATCATCGTTTTAGTTCTAAAAGATTTAATTTATGATATAATAATTTGGGTATAAAGACCTCAATGAAATTCAGAAGTAACAAAAAAAATGAATACCAGAAAGGTATGATAAATGTTATGTGTAGTCTACAAAATGTAAAGCAGGGTTGAGCTTTACGCATAAGCAATTGACTAATTGAGAAAACAACTCCCTAAGTGGAAATTTCATTCATAAACAATGACAATTGAGCTTCAAGCATGAAGCAACCCACAAACAAAACTACTTTTTTTATAGACAAAATGGAAGAAAAAAAAAGGAAGAGATGCCAATTCATTTGTGTTATAGCTTGCTCTTCCTTGGTCACCCCTCTCCCTACCTTCGATAGAACATTCCTATATTCGACCCTGTCATTCCCATAGGTGATGATCTTCAAACCTCACCCAATTGCGCAATGTTAGCTGTGACGGCTATCAGATTCGGACCCAAGTTAGTAGATTACCCCAAAAGCCGCTGATCATCTATCCGGAGCTCCCTGAGCTGCCTCTTTGCATAGACCGCGAAAAAGATCATTGAACCCACAAGCATGCTGAACCCAACCACACTCATTGAAATTTGGGGCGCAGCAGATGATAAAGTGTTCTCTCTTTGTACAGCAGCAATTGCCCTTATCAAAATTCCCCTACAAAGACAGACAACCATACAAAGAGTTAAACACCATTATTGATCATAACTATTGGCCTATAAAATAAAAGCACCACCAATTGAATGATTCACAGTATGGAAGAGAAAGCGAGCGAGAGATGGAGACCCTACGTATATATTGAAGTGATTATATCAAACTGCATTCCCAGCAAGGATCCAAGCAAATAAGGCCAGTATTGAACCTTGGTTGCCACGGCACAATAGTTGTAAAGTATATATGGGAATGGAGAAATCCTTATTAAAGCCACTGCCTTAAACTGATGGAACAAATCTCCTCCACCAGCAGCTCTAAGAACGGCAGCTCTCTTTGGATACTTTTCTAACCACGCCTGCGAAGAATCAGAAAACGGTTAACCCCAATTAGGCCAGGTAGGCAGCAGAAACCAAGTTTGAGTAAAGACAAGGCACATACTTCAATTCTACGATGGAAGAATGAACCAATGAAAAAGGGCAGTGATACTCCTATAGCTACTCCAGATACTATTATCAAATAGGCAACAACATAACCAAATGACATTCCAGCCATCCACATGGTAGGTGAAGATGGCAAAAAGAAGACAGGGAATAGCGCTACAGAAGCAAACATCAGGGCAGCTAATACTGGAGGACTGAATGTCTCTGTCTCCCAGTTTAATAGGGGAATAATCACCTGAAAAACACAGTCATTTCCTCAATCAGATAATCGACTCACCATTACTATAATTTACCATTTCAATCCATTGAGGTAAGCAATCAAAATTGCCAAGGTTCATATCATGTGAGGATTTTAGTAATACCAAGCAAGCATGCATAACAATACCAGAAACACGATCACCATGGTTACAATCATTATGTAACTGCTAATCCCATTGTTCTTCCACGGAAATCAAAGATAATAACAATTTTACGCGGGAAAAAAATGGTGGAAAAAGCCTCAAAGGATGAAAATGGCGCAAAGCGTGATGATTGACATTGTAGGGAAAATTAATAAAAAAAGAAGAAACCTTTTGGATGAAAGGGGGTCCAAGCCATTTGAAAACGAAAAAGCCGACGATCCCTAGGCAGATGCAAGTGACCGACAATTTGACCAGATACCACACAGGGACGCCAGCAAATGTTGACGGAGGAGAAGCGTTCTCCTCCTCCTGCTGTGGACTGCTGCTCAATTTCACGTAGTCACCATCGTGATCATCGTCATGGATTCGGAGCGTGGGGCTGGGATCGAATTGAGCACCGTTTTCGTGGTTGTCGCGATACGTCATCGAATTGAAAGAAACAGAAATCCGATTGGAGGGTGGGTCGCAAGCGTCGCCGGGCGGTGATATAGGCGTGGCTGAGGAAAATGCCTGGCGACCCGACCCGAATCTAAAAGTGGTTCTGGCTTTGTTGCAGAATGATAGATAGAAGGGAGAGAGGGGAATGAAAGTGAAAGGAGCGACGAGCGTCAGGAAGGAAGTATAGAAGACCGTTTGGATTGAAATTTGGAGGATGTGGTTTTGAAGTACAGCGACATTTTAGTGTCATGTTGGATGGAGGGTGTTCGAGCTTACTCGCGCATTCACCGCTGTTAAGCAATGGTATTCGGTATTCCTTTTCATCATCAATCAAATCAATACACAAATAAAAAAAATAATAGTAAGGTCAACAGGAAGGGAATAGAATCAATAAAAGAAGCGAGGGAATATAAATACATAGAATGAATAAGCTTTTGCCTGTACACTGAAATTAAACAGAATGAGTTCGCAATTGCATATTGTCAACTCCCCTTTCCCCATACATACTTCAAGACGAAGACGAAACCCACTTCTTCTGCGATGCGTCACCAATCCATTCTCCATTCATCTCACAACTCCGCGTCTCTCCATCTTCCACCCCAAGCTTCGTCTTCCATGCGCACCTCTTCACTCTTCCAATTCGATTGCACCCGATCCCTCTCACCCGCCCCAGGTTTCATTTCTTTTCTCCCCAAGCCTAAACCCTAAACCCTGTTTACATCTGTTAACTACTACTTCTTGTTAGAACAATTTCCCATGTATTTGCAATTTTAACAGGCAGTGAAGCAAGATTCAGTGCTTATTTTCGACATTCTGAAGCAGGCGAATTCATTTCTTCCTCATGTAGTCCTTGGCAGCACGCTCCTAGCTCTAATCTTCCCACCTTCATTTACCTGGTTTACCACCAGGTATGTGCATCCGAAATCACCCTTCTTTAATTAAGTTCTTTGTTTCAGCCATTAGTCCATTATTATTTGTTTGTTTGATTTGTAGATACTATGCACCTGCACTAGGGTTTTTGATGTTTGCAGTGGGGGTAAATTCTAGTGAGAAAGACTTCATTGAAGCCTTTAACAGGCCAGCAGAAATTGTAGCTGGTTATGTTGGCCAGTTTGTAATGAAGCCTCTTCTGGGGTATCTGTTTTCAGTAATCTCTGTAACTGTATTTGGTCTACCAACAGCGATAGGTGAGGATGGCCTATGTTAACATTACCAAGTAGCAACACCTGCTGGGATATGCTTTCTAACTTGTCGCCATAAAATGAATCAGGCGCAGGAATTGCATTGGTCTCTTGTGTTAGTGGTGCACAGCTCTCAAACTATGCTACTTTCCTAACCGATCCACACATGGCGCCATTAAGCATAGTTATGACATCCCTATCTACTGCATCTGCGGTTTTCATTACGCCTCTGTTGTCGCTTTTGCTCATTGGCAAGAGACTGCCCGTGGATGTAAAAGGAATGGTCTTTAGCATTACACAGATTGTGGTCGCTCCTATTGCTCTTGGCCTGCTTCTAAATCGGTAATTCTATCTTTACTTTCAGATAAATGTGTTAGAAGAGTGTTCTCTTTCTTACAGATTTGTTTTGACAGCTTTCTTCCTCGTGTTTGTAATGCTATTCGACCATTTTTACCTCCGCTGTCTGTATTGGTGACAGCTCTTTGTGTTGGAGCTCCTCTTGCAATTAACGTTGAGGCTGTTAAATCCCCCTTTGGAGCTTCTATCTTGTTGCTTATTTTTGGTTTTCATTTGGCTGCTTTTATAGCTGGTTATATCATAAGTGGGTTTGTCTTCCATGATTCTCCTGATGTAAAGGCATTGCAGCGAACAATTTCCTTTGAGACAGGTACGAATTTTCTCCATATTATTTCATCAAGGGGTTGTCATGTCGAATGTTACTGCTAGTAACTTCATTCATCAAACTGCAGGAATGCAAAGTAGTCTTCTCGCTCTGGCCCTTGCTAATCGGTTCTTCGAAGATCCCCTAGTGAGTGTGCCTCCTGCAATTTCTGTAAGTCTGGCCACCTTGTTAGACTCCCATTAGAGTAGTTTCTTTGTGAAATTTAACTATTTTTACTCTTGTATGTGTGTTTATACTTTCTCCGTGAATGACATTATTTGAGTGCCTTTATTTAGTACTTACTCAAAGCCCAACCAATATGATTGCTTCGTGAGTTGTGAGAAAATCTTGAGCTTTTGCATTTTATTGAAGGAAAAAAGAAAAAAACTAATGCAACTATTTTCTATAAGTAGGTAGGTGCATTGTTGTTTGGCAATGTTATTTATAAGTAAGCTAATTTTGCTTGCAGACTGTAATGATGTCTTTGATGGGATTTTCTCTTGTGATGATTTGGGCCAAGAAGAAAGAGTAAGAGGTTGATATTAAAGCAGATGAAAGGTATGGTTTGGGGTATGTGCTGCACATTTTTCAGGAAGCTCCAATAGCAGCCATTTAAATCATAAATGGCATTCAAAGCAGTGTAAACGTTTAGCTTTGAAAGTTTTTGAGAGGAAATTTCATGTATTATAACAGCAATGTAAAAGGTAATTGTTGATGCAAATTGCTTAGTAGAGATCAAAGTAGAGGAATGGGCTTTGAATGGACTCAAATATGCCTTTTGATTTAAATAATCGTGTCTCATTTTGATTCTTTCTCTTGCTTTGACTTGAAGAATGGACGAAGGAGACCCTTTTACTGTTAGCGTTTATTACCGACGAGCATTATATTTGTCTGTGATATCCTGGTCCAGGAGAGTACTTTCCAGTTTTGCATTATTCCTTCTTTTTGGGTTCATTGATGAACAAGAAATTGAAACTTCTGAGAAGTGACAGGTGAAAAGAAAATTATCCGAATACCGGTTCCTAGTTGCGTTAAGCCGTTGCCTTAACTGTTAATTACAAATTATTTTTCTTTAGGTAAAACAATATCCTTTTTATGAATCATAATCTAAAACTTTTTTTTTAATATGCTCACTAATCACTATCATCCAGCTAAAGCCAAATTCGAACACAGATTTGTTTTTTTGTGAGGTGCCACAAGAACCAAACTTTTATTTCGGCTCTTAATAGTCATTAGTTTTTTGTCGTAATTTTTTTATTTGACTTTTTTGGTCGTAATAGTCATTATTGTTTTTGGTCATTGTAATGGTCATTAGTTTGAATGTTTTTCTTTTTTATAAGATGGATCGGACAATTTTTATGTCTACACTACACACACAAATTTGAATGTTATATGCTAATTTTTACTGTTGTGTTGGGATTACTTTTTTGGACATGGTGGGCTTCATTTTATTTTTGGTATTAAGGGCTTCCTTTAGTCTCCTTTTTGGTCATGGCTTCCAAAGTCTTGATTATTAGCATGCACATCCAATGGCCCAATATAAATGAGGGTAAAAAACGTAGGCTCTCCGAACTAGGCTTAGCACCAGGCCCAAAAAGAAAATATTTCCGACCGTGAACCAAAAAAAAGAGTTATCCGATTGCAGTGGATAGCGTTTTGGTGTTGTGTCGGAAAATTGGAAATATGGCGGTGGCAACCTTGTACTCAGGAAGTGGTTGGTGTAGAGCGAAAATCCCTGTTCCGTGGAGCTCAAGATCCAGGAGCTGTGAAATTGTAAAGCTTTTGAAATGTGAGATTACGGGAAAGGCTGAAAGTGAAAGCAAGATATTAAAATCGGTGGGTGTCGTTGCAGTTGGAGTGAGTGTGTTGCAGTTTGTGAGCTATGTAGAACCTGCGTTATCTCTGCCATTGCAGCTCCATGAACCCCCCAACGCCCTCTCTTTGCCCACGTGGGCCGTTCACGTCTCCAGCGTCGCTGAATGGTCCTTTCTCTCTCTCTCTCTCTCTCTCTCAATTCATCATTCATTCTTTCACTTCGCTTCATCATATTGTTTGTTTTCTATTTGAAGGATTATAGCCATGGCTTTGGTCTGGCAATACGGCGATAAATCCGGTCATCAAGCTTGGAAGGGCCTTTCTTGGGGCATGGTCAGTTTTCCTTCCTTCATTTTCTTCCTTTTCTTATTAATTCGATCTTATTTCTGTGTGTGTTCTGATTGATTGGTTCCAGGTACCTCTTCTTGGTGGAGCATTTTGTGCATGTACATGGCATTTCTTTTATAACTCTGAGTCCCTCGAGGTAACTTCATTTTTCTTCCTTCATATCAAATTCTTTTAATTTCAGGATTAATGAGTTGTGCTCTCAACTCCATTCTTTGCACAAGTCCACTTACATTGTTACGAAATGTTTCTTTCTGCATAGTAATAAATAATAATAGGCATATGTGTTCCTTCATTCCCTGTTCCATTTGGAATGTGAATTTTATTAAAATTGGTTGAACATAAAAAAATTGGGGGCTTCTGTTATGAGTTGCAGGTATTGGTGGCTCTTCAAGCGGCGCTGACTGTTATTGGTAACGTCACAATGTGCATTGCTGCTTACAGGATATACAAATCATCAACCCAAGGCTCCAAGAATTTTTGAATTAAAGCAGTATGTATATACCTTGAATCTTGAATGCAAGTCCTACTCTTCTCTTTTGTTAATTCTGATTGCCAAACTATATCTTCCATTAACAATAATATGCTCATCATTTACCAAAATATATTGATAACCAACAATAGAATAATCCAGATACATCTCTGAGGCTGTGTTTGGAAGAGAGACAAAGATTGAGAGATTGAGATTGAATTAAGTTTGTTGTTGTGTTTGATTTAAAATTTACGAAGAGACAAGAGTTGAGAGATAGAGATTAAATTAAGTTAGTAGAGGAGAGATAAATGCATTGAAAATTTTAATGTTGAGCGGGTGTATTTGTGTAGAAAGAAGTTACTGAAGTTTCAGTCTCGGTTCCAAATTTCAATCCTCTTTGAGTCCTGCTTTCTGGAGGCACCAAAAATACTGGAATTTTGAAGACAAATACTGAAATTTTAGTTGCAATTTCTGTCAGCCAAACATAATATTGAGTCTCAATCACCAGTTTCAGTCCCTGCTATCAAATGCAGCCTGAATGAGTTTGATCTCGTTGCTTCCGGGTTTATAGCCACTTGTAAGGGCTTGAACAACCTCCCAATCCCATAGGCAAAGGCTCCACATGATTGTATTACTTGTACTCTTTTCATTAGTTTGCTCAGTTTATTGATTCAAAACTCAAAACACAAAACACAGTGCCTTATTACTTGTAAAAGTATTTTAGTAAGGATTTTGCTAAGGTGTTAGCTAAGAATTGTAAAAGGAGAAAAAATATTCAATAGTAATCAATACATTTGGAAATATCAATATGTAATTTAAATCTGTAAGGTCAGCCATGTGTGTGTTTAGATAAACTATAAGTTACTAGGGTAGTGACTTGGTTAAGCTTTTGTAGAATTGATTGTAAGTAAGTTTATTGGAGAAATGCAAAGCATGTGTTATACACTGAAGCTAATGGCATTTGCATGCAGAGAAGTCCCCTCCAAAATAGTTTGAAGATGTGGTCCATTCCCTTCATAATTCACATGTCCTAAAGAAAAGGCATCCCATCTTGTCTAGTCTCAAAAAGTCCATGCCACCCCATAAAGATAATGAAAGCATTCATCATCATGGCTCATGAGTCACAAGTCAAATTGTCAAACTCTGATCATCCACATGAATCTAAAGTTGCTCTCTCACTGCTCCCCTAATTTCAGTACTAAAGTCACGTCAATTGTGGATTCAAAACCACTACCGCCTTCGCTTTCTTTCTCTCCATTAAACTACTGGAATTTGTTTCTATTAGCAGAGCTTGGACTAATGTTAGCCTATCTTACTGTTATTGTTAGTTACTGATGATGCCTACAGCTACCAGATTTTAAGATATTATTATTGTTGGAAAACACGCATGCTTGCTAGCTATTGAATCTCAAACTGATCAGCTTCTATTTTGGAAATTGATAAAGGAGTTAGCCTAATGTCGTACAAATCTAAGGATGTTTCAGACTGAAATTTAGTGATATGTATGTACTATAGGGAAAAGAAAAAGCTGGTGATGTGTGGGGTTTAATCTAATCCACCAATTTTTTTTAAAAAGCAAATAGATTCCGTCAAACTAAAAGGAAAAACGAAAAAGTGAAAGAAGAAAAAAGAAAAGAAGATTGAAACAAACAGAGCGTATTGTGAAAGGGAAACTGAAAATTGATGTACCAAAACAAATTTGAAAAGCATAATATGGCAGTGATCATAGTCTATAACAGTTGTTATGATACTAAGTTTAACTCATTCAATTTTAATATAGGATTAGAATGTTTAATATTTCATGTATAATTAGGTCCCTTACACATTCAATCATGCAATCTTTGCATTCAATATATGATAAAGTGAGGACCAGGGAGTTCAGTAGTGTGAATGTTCTTAACTTTGGAAAACTCTTTATCTTTCATGAGTCTTCATCATGCAAGCAGAAAGCATGAGTCCGATCCAATGTGGGTGCCTTTAGCTTATTATTAGGCATATCCCACTTCGCCAGCTATCTAGAGAAATAGGGACATCTCATTCCGTGCCCTCTTCTATAATTCTTTTCATCATTTGCCATGAAAGTAATTAGCAAGTAGTAATAAAATGACACTACTAGCTTAGCTAGGTGGGTATCCTAATGACTGAGACAATATACAACCTTTGGAGATATGAGAACTTTATTTATGGTTTAAGATTAGCACTTGTGAACACCCATCATCCACCTAATTAATAATTTCGTGTCCTCCATTTGAAGCAATATTTTTCTAATTAATTTATTATTGGTTTGATTCGATTTCATTAACTTTCTAGAAATGGGGTTAATTCTCATTTGATTAAAGAGGGCCCTGGCTAGCTGATTAATTAATGGACGACATGGATGTTATTATTTATTATTTGTTGCTTTTATGTTAAATCATACTTGAATCATGTTTGCCAATAAATATAAATTAAGAGTTGATAGGGGGACATTAGTTTGAGTTTTGAGAGCAAATTCATCACTTTCATTACTACTAAATAATTAAGATTCGTCAAGAAACCCATATATATTCAAATTCAATTGAGATTTCATTTAATTAGTGTTTGAAAAGAATAGAAAGTCGTCTTAATTAAAGTATTGTATTACTATTATGCAACCTCACACAGTCAGTCAGCCATAAGTGACAAATTAATAACACAGTTTCCAACCATGGGAATTGAATGAAATACTAATGGAAGGCTAATCTTCCTTCCCTCCAAGGTTTATTCAAGTTAAAAGGCTCTGTATCTTTATTCACTTGCTACCCTTTATAGTGACAAATCACAAATGCAAAGTCTGCACTCCCAACGTTATTTTTTGAAAAGCCCAATCATTTTAGAATTAAAAAATATTCGTAATGATTAGTTATGTTCGCTTGCCAACTAGATGGTATTGAATATTCATCATTAACCGCTCTATCTTACGGTAAAAATAAGAGTTACTAAGTGAATAACTGTATTATGTTATGGTAAGTTTAAGAAGCCGTTTAGGAATGTTGTACATTCTGCAATTTTGGAAGTATGTTTGTGACAGTAATGACGTGTTAGTGCGCCAATTGGAGAAAACTCACGCCAATAAAAAATAATTGAACATGCATTATAATACGTATAAGCAAGTTAGATGGTAAAAATAAAAAATGGAGGCAGCAATAGATTGGGGCGGTTGGGAAGGGGGAGTTGAAATTGAATGCTGCCGGCCTAAGCAAGAGAGAGACTTAAGTCTGAGGTGACACCTTTTTTGGTTTCCCATTATGCCCATGCTTAAGGACACACTAATTTGAATTACAGAAGGGCATTTTGGGTATTCTGGACCCCACGATTTCCATGAGTAGTTCTAGTTGGACCATCACTCTCCTCCCTACTCACTTTTCGGTTTCGGTTTCAGTTTCAGTTTCAATTTTCAACGGAGCAATGGCCACCTCATCTGCTGCTGGCGCTGGCGGCACTTACAGTTACAGAAATGGCGCCACTCACAAATCCTCTCCTCATACTCCTAAGCCTCTCTCACTCAACTCCACTTCTAAGAACCATGTCAAGTCAAAGTCTTTGGCCCCTTCTTCCACCTCCCAACGCCGCAACAGCACCACCCCCAAGGACCACCATCCTCCTGGTTACTCTCTTCTCTCTCTCTCTCTACATTCTCTCTCTCTTGTCAATTACGCCTTTAATTCCGCCATTTTACGATCACTTGTTCAAAAGCTCGAGTTAAATCCATTCCGATTTAGAAACTAATGCCTTTTCTGGTCTCGTACTCACTTTTGCTTTGGTCTTTACATGGTCGGGTGAAGTTCCTGGAAGAGTTAGAGTGGCTGTTAGGTTGCGGCCGCGAAATGCAGAGGAATCTGTGGCAGATGCTGATTTTGCTGATTGTGTGGAATTACAGCCTGAGGTATGCTGAACCAATTCGTTAACTTGCTCAAAACCATTTCTTTGGAATTTTTTAGCGAATTGCCTCTTCCCGTATTTCGAGACGGTTGTTGTACAGTTAGTTATACTTGTCTAGCTATATTGCAGCTCAAAAGGTTAAAACTTCGGAAGAACAATTGGGATGCTGATACTTATGCATTTGATGAGGTGCTCACAGAATTCGCATCACAAAAACGTGTATATGAAGTTGTGGCCAGGCCTGTTGTGGAGGTGGGTATTCATGACCTTGTTGCTTGTGTCTCAAACTTTGTTATCATCTCACTTGTTTCCAGGTGACATGTCAAGACGCATCAAGAACTGGTTTCAGGATCTATCTTAGAAATTTAATTGCTGTCTGAGAAGTAGAACAGTTTGCTCAGATATGCTTTTAAGTTACAGGATTTAAGTGAAGAGATGTGGGTTAATTATGATTTCTCTCCCTTAGAATCTCCCTACATTCAGGCATTCATCATCATAGATTTTTCTCGAGTCAAGTAAAACCTGAAGAGTTTAAACTCCTTTTGGTGCATGCATCTCATCACAGGGAAATGTGGAAGACTAGCTGATTGTGTTATTTATGTTACTTATTGTCTCCATGCTCTTGCTTTCCTTTTATTACATGTCTTACTTTGACCTTCTGCAGAGTGTACTAGATGGCTGCAATGGGACAATCATGGCTTATGGACAGACTGGTACTGGTAAAACATATACTCTTGGATGGCTAGGAGAGGAAGACACAGCTGCACGTGGAATAATGGTCCGCGCTATGGAGGATATTTTAGCAGATGTTTCTTTGGAAAGTGATTCAGTTTCAGTCTCTTATTTGCAGGTAAAGAGATCTAGTACATCCATCTAATTTGGCTCCACTTCAGTGTATAAAGTTAGCACGACTGTCTGCCTAATGATTTCTGGCAAATGATTTCATGCTCATAATAAGATGTCTCTTAATGTCAATAC
>JASCZI010151044.1:188431-207020 GCA_036250425.1 Stylosanthes scabra | reverse complement strand
TAAATCTACATATCAATAAATATAATTAATAGGTTTATCCAACCAACAATGCTTCATGAATTTAAAATTCATGTTTTATATTAAAATAATACAAAAGTGTGAATATATAATATATTTAATATGATAAAGGTTCACAAAATTGTTGATTTCATCATATCTAGTATTGTTCACAACAAGATTTGTTGATGAAACCCTAAATCTATATATATAAGGTCAAAACTCGGAATTTGAGTTCAGGTGCGGCTTCTTGTTTAGTTTAGGGTGTGTATAGCATTAGCAAGTGAAGCTTTTCGTGGCCGGAGCGGTTCAAAAGTTGTTCTTAGAAAAATGGTTATAGGCAAATGACAAAAGCTTTTCATTAAATTATATTTTAATTAAATAAATTAAATGTTTAATAAATTTTAACAATTAACTCATATGAAGTAAGTATTCACTTTTTTAACAGTTTTGGTTCCACTACTACCTCTATTATTTTAACGGATAGGGTTTATTCCACTTCAATTCTTTTCTCTACTTCGATACATTAAGTTGATATATATAAAAGAATTAATCTAAGTGTATAATTGTACATTTTCATATATTTTATATTTTTTTTTATTTTAATTTTTGTATTAAAGTATATTATTTTTTATATTATACGTAATTGTTTTTATACTATTATTTGTTATATTAATGTTTTTTCTTAATTTCTTAAATAAAATATATGGAGATGTAGAATAATAAATCTAACACGATATATGAAAATGATTAATGCTAATTAACATGTGTATACAGATGCACATGCATTAATATCTGTATAAACCCATGGAGTATACATACATGCAATAGCTTGGCTAGAAAAGTTGCACATGTTCCAGCAAGACATATACATATATGGTGGTTTGAAGTACCATTTTTGTCGTTTCCGGATACAAACGGGAACTGGGGTGGTAATATGAGAGAGTTGATTAAATTAATGGAAGAATAGCTGGCATAATTAAAGGTTAATTGGATGAAGTGTATGAATGTGTTTGTTTGTGCTTCAATTTTCTATGAGGCAACCACATGCACCACTTGGGTCCTCTGCAAATTCCATGTCTATAATAATATTATCATAGCGAGAAGTCCAACCTTTTAGATTGAGGTCCACCACCTCATATCATGACACGTGTCTATTCCCCCGCTTCTTTCGGGTCTATTCCTGTGACCTTCATCCCTTCCTTCCCTCCACTTTACTCATCACTTTCAATTACATACCTTAATTAATTTCCCAATATATAAAATCAATCTTGTCATGATTCATGACTACCCCAACCATATAATAATATACCATTTTTTGTTCTCATGGTTCATGGCACAACCTGTCATTTCTAGCTTATAATGCCCTTCAACTGGAATCCCAGAACTAATTAAACACATCCATCTGAATTCACAAAATGTATGCAACAAAAGAAAACAAGCTCTAGCAAGCATATAGATATGGTTTAATTTACTCATAACATATACGAGCGAAATAATTAATGGTACTAACAAGCACTTCCCCTAATTAGAAGCAAAATGAAGTCATTATTATAGCTAACTATCTAGCATTACTACTGATGATGGATTATTAGTTTGTTTCGTGGGAAGGGGCAGTAACACTACATACTGCATGCCACACTCATCACATGCACCACACTTTGGGAGCCACAACTGGCGGCTTCAGCACATACCTACCTAGCTACATCAATTCAACATCACAACCAATCACTTTTTAAAAAAATTACTTCAGCATTCATCGAGATTAATAATTAATTGACAAGCTAAGACATGCATCAAGTATGTATGTGTGCACTATATATATATATTTATATACTAATACATAGTTTATATGTTATACGGGATGAGTCTTACGAGAACAAATAAAAGATAACGTAGCTAATACATACATACTATAGCATAGCATATATATGGTTGAAGGTTAGTATTAGTATGATATAATAAGGAGATGGAGAAGAAAGTAAAGAAAGAGGTAGAGGGCGGGTTGTATGGTTGGTGGAGAGCACGGGGGTTGAGTGCATAATCCAGATTAGTGTTGGAATCAAAGCCAAAGAGACGCGTGGGTGCCGCTGCCAGATATATAATAATAATAAAGAAACTGTCACATAACGGCACCAGCAGCGCCGGAGACTTTGCTCTTTTTTATATTATTGTTTGTTATATTGATGAGTAGTGGATTAAACCTGCCTCTCAATTTAAAATTTGAGTTAAGGTGGAATGAATTAAGGTAAGAAGAGAAGAGAAATAGATGAATTGAGGCGTGGCCGTGCGTAAATTGAAAGCTAGCCATGCATCCCAATCCAAGATGCTCTTTGTCGGCCTCTATCTCTTTCTCTCTCTCACACATAGTCTCATGGTGTGGTGGGCCCCCATGCACATACACTCTCTTTTCTCGCTTCATCAGTGCGTGTTTGTGTTTGGGTTTGTGTATGTGTCAGAAGTTCATGGACGCATGCCCCTCCCTTAGCTTCGACTCTTATCCACAATAACCCCATTTCTCTTCAATCAAGGCTATTTTAGTTTTTACCCTAACTAAACCCAAACATAAATCATCATCTTATCTACCTTCCCTCTTAATTACCGCAAACCTCACACTGCCTTTTACTTCTTCTTACTTCTTAACGCTTTTGTTTTCCATCACTACTCTTCATCTCTAATATTAAACAATTATCTTTCCCTATACCAATTTTAATTCACCTCTTTAACTCTTCAGTTTAATAACTAGCAGTACATTAATAATAACAATAACTATAGCAATGCATTTTTTAAGCCAATATTAAATCATGTTAGATGTGCAATAAAATTAGTTAATAAAATCAATAACTAGTATAAAAGTTTAAAATAAATTTAAAATATAAAATACATATTGCAAATAAAATGAACAACACATTTAATTGACTGATTTTCATAATTAATTTCACAATAATGTTATGTAGTTAATAAAAATTATCAATCTCAGTAAATAATTTAAATTAGTAATTCTATTTTCAAAAAAATATAAAATTGACTGATTATTAACTGTTTTTTATTGGTTATTAATACTTTTTTTTGTTAATTTTAGGGTTATGTTAGGTGTATATTAAAATTAGCCACTAAAATCAGTCAATGTATAATACATATTAAAATACAAAATATATATCGTTTATAATTATTATTAATTTTAATATACACACAATATTTTTATATAAAATAACTATTTTTGAAGCATGAATTTTAAATTCTATATTACCTCACCACGTAATTAATGAAACATATGGGCTACTGTCTTCCTTCATGGGATTATTTTGAGTTATGAGAATGAGAGGTACTCTCAAATACCATGCTCTCATCATCAGGCATAGAATTGGATGTGCATTTCTTAAAACTGGAATCATGTAAAAAGAATCTCAAGTTATAAAAATGATAGTAATTGATGCCAAGTGTATATATGCAGAAGTTAATCGATGTATTCATATCGCGAATTCATATGGCTGGAGAGGGGGTAAAAGACTATATAGTCCTTTTTGTGCGTATACGTAGACATTGAAAGACTCTACATACAGTTTTGTTATTCATCAGTAGTCGCCAGAAGGTAGAGGGTGCAGATGGCAGTGGACATGATTGGGATGTGTAGCCATGGATGGGACTGGGGTTAGACGGAGAGCAAGAAAGAAAAGAAAAGAAAGGCCGATCTCAGAGTCGTCTAACCCTAAATATCAACGACGACAAACAGTAGTGTTTTTGTTTTTTGTTTTAATTACCACATAATGTTTCTAAAAAGAGAATATAATATTAATATTTTTTATATTCAACAATTATGGTTAAGTAATGATGAGTTTTTATAAACACACAATAATAAGGACAAAAAAAAACACACAATAATAATAAATTTGAAAAACTGATCAGTCAATGCAACTTTTTTTTTTTGGGCGACTACAAATTTTGTTTTTAAATTAATTATTTAAGTTATCACTTTTTTAGATAATTTATTATTTAAAATTTATGGTTATAATTCTAAATTTAGGGGGTTGAAGACGGCCGATGGTAACAAATGAAATTGTAGTGTCGAAAAGAAGAAGAAAAAAAATTTAAAAAAATAATGTCATACAAATTAACTAAAATATAATTTATTTTCTAGTTAAACGGATATAGAAATAATTTTAGATTTTTTTATTAGAAATAATTTTATATTAGCAAAACATACAAATATAAATACAAGCGAGCCCATAAAATTTACGAGAAAGTATGGGAGCAAATATTATAGGGAGTCATGGAGTCAAATGATGAAACCCTAACCTTAGTTTCATTCTCTTTCCCACCATCATTGCCACTTATGCTACGCCACCTCCTCCTTCTTCTTCTTGCTGTCGCCGCCTCCTTCTTCCTTTTATGCACGATTCTGTCTTTTTGTTGTTGTTGTGGTGGTGATGGTAATGGTGGTGTTGGTGGTCGGATGATGAATTTAGTTAGTTTCAGATTATAACTTTGATCAATGATAATTTATTCTAGTTTCGAATAATAACTTTAGTTAATTTTAGATAATAACTTCTAATTAAATTTATTGACTTCTCTAATATTGATTCCATAACACTGATGATATTTTATTAATCAATATTTTACATGTTAATTTTGTGTTTAAATTTAGTCAGTTTCAAATGATAACTTTTTATCAATGATAACCTATTCTAGTTTTAAATAATAACTTTGGTTAGTTTTAGATGATAATTTCTAATTAAATTTATTGATTTCTCTAATATTGATTCCATAACACTGTTGTTATTTTATTAATCAATATTTTACACGTTAATTTTATTTTTATATTACTAGAATGTAGGTAGGATTTAGATTTGGAGTTTATAAAGTTTAGTATTTAATTTTTAGAATGTTAGTTATTACTTATTAGTCTAAAATAATTTTTTTTGTTGATTATACAGTATTAGTTCTCTTAACAAATCTCTAATTTTTACCTCATCGAGTCTTTAATTTTAAATCACAAACTAGCTACTTTTTAGGAACCAAAGAAATTAAATTACATATAAAGCAAAAGTCGTTTTTTTGGTAAATATTAAAATATAAAAGTAAAATTTATTTGGAGTTAACTTATTCGAACCCTTGGATTGAAGTCAACTTTATTTAAAGAGTTGTGTTGTGAATCACCGTCCGAATAGGTCACAAACTTACATGAACCAACCCAGTGGCCACCTGTAAATTGAAGAACGAAAACACAGATCTAAAGAGAGGATTAAATTGGTGTTTGTAATTGTCGAGAGACAAATGAGGATGTCATGTGGGGTACATCCACGTGAATAAGATAATCGATGGATTAATGATAAGAACAACTTCAATCATCCAATCCCTATTCGCGATTTAAGGAGCAGCCAAGGGATGTGCCCCAACACAACCTTTGACCATTATTTATCCATCATTTTTATATTCCAAAATTAATATCGTTATACACTTCAAATAGTGTTGTTGAAACTTATGTCAATAATAATCATTGAATAAAATAAAGACTTAAAGAGTAATATATCTCGTCTAGTTATCTTTTGTTAAAAAATTAAAAGGATTTAACATGATTTCAACAAACATACATTAGGGTTTTCTAGTAATTTAGAATTTTACTAAGCCATTAATTGACATCATGGTAAATAATGATTAACTATTAATGCAGCGAAAAAAAAAATTCTATTACAACGAAATCAAAGGAAATCTTTTAATGGTGAAATGAAAGAAATAAATATAATGTTGATGATGCATAACCTGACTTCATTTATAATTTATCTGTGATGACTACTGTTGATTTAACATGATCTTGAAACAAGTAAGACTTACTATATCTTAACTGTAATAGTTAATCAATACTTTTAGTTGTTACAGACAATTGAAGACTTAAAATAATAAACTCGGATGAACATGTAATGTTTTTATTAAAATATTTTAGTTGAAATTAAGTTTTGATAATGTATTTATAAATGCTTATTATAGAAATATGAAAAATATATTTGCTTTGCTTAGCTTGTCTCTTAAGTAAATTAAAATACTCTACCTTTTTATTTACTAAATTATTATTATTATATATATATCTTCATATATTTGCCTAATAAGTAGATAAAACTTAGTTTATTATTTGATTTTTCTATAGAATATATATAATTATATATATGTTGTAGACTACTCTCTTAAGAACTCATGGATACGAAGTTGTTTGTCTGTTTGAGTTAAGCAGAGCTGAAGGAAGGTCTTTTTCATTGATTCAAAGTCAAGCAACGTTGCGTTCACGGGTTTATATACAAAAAAACATGCTGTCGTTACTGGGAATTACATCACTAAGACCTTTATTAATCCACAAAATAAGCTATGATACATTGGATTTGAAGTAATAACCACCATGATCCACTTTTCATAATTCGATACTAAATCATGGAATGGGTCAAAATTTTATAAATAAACTTCCAAAAAGATGGTCTATCCATCTTCACCTCCGACAAATTAGATTTTGGCAAAAACAAACAGCCTTGTAGGTTATTAATTCCAAAATAACTATTTCACCTTATCCATTGTAATTAATTCATAGTGATAGAAAAATTATTTTCATTTCTTTCATTCTAGCGGGAATTTTTGTAACATGTGAGGGAATTTAAATCCAATTCTCTGGATCTATTTTCTCTTACTGTTTAATACTATACCATTAAATTATCAGAATATAATATTGTCATATATATATATATATATGATTTATACACAGATCTATATATATACACACATAATTTGAAAATAAAATAATTAAGACACAATAATGTTAAATATTGCTGTCACACATCACAGGACAGCCCTTTGTCGTGACTCGTGTGTGTTTATTGTTTCATTGACTTTGGGCTGATCTAAGTTTTCTTAACTACAAATAGGTTATTAATTAAGTATAGATAAATTAAAAGTGGAATCCAATTAAATGCCTCCTTATTAATTTTTTATACTGTTAGAAATTACTAGTTATATTTGGGGGAGCTCTTGAGTTGGGAGACTAAACAAGATAAGAGAGGCTAGCTTAACTGACCGACTCCTGCATCTATATATATGACAAGGAGGGCTTAAAAAATGAACATGTTACTAGCTAACGCTACATCTACTACTGCTGACTAGTGACAACTAGTTTATTAACTAGATGATGAAGTTAATAAATCAAATAACTTATGTAGGTAGTATAACATGATGATCACTTCTCTTTTTGAATATTTTTATTTTCACCAATTTTTTTTTTATTTTTTCCACCAAAATTTTACTATTCACTGTAGCATTGGCTATATATAGTATATGTTTGTTGGGCGTGCAATGTGATTGTACATAGTACATAATTTTTTGGTTTCATGAGAAACGGGGCTTAACCAGATATTTTTTGCCCAATTCTCTAGCTTTATTATTAGCCCATTACGCTTGGGTTCGTTGAGCATAAAAAGGGTTGAACGAACCCCTAGTTTAGTGAGTCTAAAAATAACTTTTAAGAAAAATTTTATGGTTGAAGTAATAAAACGTGGGGGCTTGAGATCTTGACCAAAAAAGAGTACTAATATGGTATACACATTTTTTTGTGATTCGTTAATAGCTTGAATATCCTTTCCTTGAGTAATACAAATAATACATCTTGGATCTGTGTGGGCTTGAAATCTCTCATGTCATTTTATAGTCGTTACTTTCCTGAATTAATGGTTGAGAATTTAGTTAGGCAAGCAGAGAATCCTCCTCAGAGCAACTTTCTTACAACAACTATAAGTCCCAGGCACTAACTTGTTTGATCTTTGAACCTTTGAGCCTAGCTATGCATGACTAGTTCTAGTTTGTGGATTAATTCGTTTCGCCATCAATAAGATATAATTGGTTTGACAAACTAATATATATGCTGATTATTTTATAAACACGCATTTTATTTGGATAAACTTGAACCCATGAAGACCACTATTATTGTAAGTGGTGGTCATTGTTAGTTCAACAATTCCTGATGATCAAATTCTCACCTTTATCATAATCATCAGCACTACCTATCATCTTGCAATTATTATTACATTGGATAAAGATATTGAAATTCTTTTTTTTTACATGAAAAATTAGAAAATATAGAATATTTTCTATTATATACCATATGATTTTATGGTAATATTGATTATATATTAATATTTTTGAATATGTGAAAATTTTAAATTATTATCGGATATAGAATAAAATGAATCCACTTCTTTTTGTTCCTACTGAATAGAATTGTTCCATTTTTCCTAAAAACCCTTTTGCTTATTATGTTACAATTGAAGATAATTACTTGATCATAGCTAGCTAGATTTTCCTTGGCCTAGTTAAAGTGAGTCAGATACGTTACGTTACATGTACGAGGAGTAATCTATGCATGTAGTGACCTAAATGGGAAAGGACCAATAATGTTATGATAATAATAAGTGATGGCTGTCGTTATATATATGAATGGGATGAAGAGTCCTAAAGCAATATTTGGATTTTAGCAATCTATATATAAATGATTGAAGCAAGCAGCAAGCAGCAAGCCCTATTAATAGTGGGAATCGCCATGGTTTGCACAGCGTGTCCCACTTTTGAATCATAATGTGACCATGAATAATGCAGCAGGCAGCATATATATATATATATATATATATAGCAAGCACCACATACATCTTTAAATTAAAAAAAAAAACTTTTCCATTTGTTCATTCCAAGTTCCATCAGTTTTATTTTAACAAAAGTCGCCACCGATAAAACCCCAAACTTCTTTAATCTTTATCAAAGCAAAGGAGTACACATCGATTTCCACTCCACCAATTTTATAATATCAATGAAAAGATACTAGCTAACAACTTCGCCTCTTTTTCCCCTCAATAATTTGAACTTTCTGTGCAATCCTTTTATAATTGGTGTATATATATATATAGTAAGTATTTTCATTTTCAATTTCATTTATAATTCAGTGTCAATAATTAGTTTTATTTTCATAAACACAACTTGGAAAGAAAAGATTCCTCGTCCTTCCCTAGCTATGATTTTGAACTGGTATAGTAGTGTATATATCCCATCATGCATTAGAGGATTATTTTCCATTTATTCTCAATTGTTATTATTAGTTTCTCTCTGATAGATCTTGACTGCTTTCTATATTTCCTACTAGCTAGCTAGTCCAATGAAATGTATTTAATTTTCTATAATAGGCATAGCCCAACAATAATAATTTCATGGTAATTATGTTATCGAAATAGATATAGTTCTACTACTTAACAGCGTGGATAAAGCTTTTTAATTTGGTTTCCATAGACATGGATTATTAATGCTTCAACTTGTGCATTGGGAATGGGAAGTTTACAAATTACAATAATGATACTATAATTATTAGTGGTGGTGGTGGTGATTGGAAATTAAAGAATAAGTTAGATGATATGATTACCTAAGCTTTTGCTATGCGTATGGACCAAACCCTTCATCCCCACTAATAACCACTTTACAGAATCGTGTGATCGTATCTTTAATTGGAAAGTGAGTTCATGAGAGGAGAAATAATTAATTATTAAAATAAATAAATAAAATAAAATAGGTGCTTATTATTACAATAATTTTATTTATACACCAAAATCAGTTATCAAATCAACCATCATTATATAATACACACTAAAAATAAATTAAACTATATATGTATTTTATATTTTTATATGTATTATACACCGATGACTAATTTAATAACTTATTTTATTGTACACCTAGCATAACTCTATTATTATCCACCATCATCACGTATATGCTTCGCCCTCTTTCGGTTCTCTTTTCAGTTTACACCCTAATCTCGCGGGAATATTACAAGTGCTTCGGTTATATGTATATGTATCTGTATCTGTTAAAGTCGCACTATAATAATACACTATTTCATCATCTGCTAAATCATATTCCCCATATACTATATCCTTAAAACATTCGAATGCTACACTTTTATAAACTTATATATATACCAGCAGGATTACGTTCTTTTGCACAATGCTACACTCTTATCTTTGAGTAAGTTGCATATCCTAGTAGCTACTATCAGAATTTATGCCCTTTCATTTATTCTCCTCCATCTATATATCTAGGCAAGTTAGGAGCTTATATTATTGATTTGCTTACAACCTTTTTTTTTTCCTTTATATTTTTTTTTGTTAGGTGCGGTAGGCGGAGGACAAGGAATCGAAACCCTAGTGTGCATGGAGTTACAATTTTATAATGCTTTCGGTCACTTTAATTTGGTCACATTCTGTAATAATTTTTTTGAGAAATAAAACATGGTTTTTCTTTAATATTATTTTCTTCCTAATAACTATGGACGGAATATATAAGGCGGAATCAATGGGTTTGATTCTTCAATTAGTTAACGACAATGGTGGCCAATAACCCCCTCCATGGAATCGATCAAGCTAGTTAATAAGGTGCCATTGTGTCACGTTTTATATATACGCTACCAAAGTTGCAGTGTTTATTGTATGACACAATCTTGTTTTAAAATAATAATAATAACGAGCACCGGTATTTGGTGTGAAATATATTATATTTTTCGAAACCACAAGATGATTAAAATTTTATAAATTAATTTAAAGTTGTTTCATATGTATAGACAGTTAGAAATAGATGCATGACATATACTAGGTATGAGATATTAAATGTGATCTCCTTTAGTCCTTTATTTATTAGTCAGGGACGCAAAACAGGGAACCCATATCCAAAAGTGTTTTGTCTAAATTAAAAATTGAACTTAGGTTAATTCTTCCTTGTTAAAAAGAGGGAAGCCACTACTAATTTGGTCCCATGCAAAAATGCATTATTTTAGCAAATTTTGCTATTCAAAGTACATACAAATATACAATTAACTGTAACTTATAAAAAAAAAAAAAAGTGATTTGTCACCAATTAGCTTAAAAGATAAACAAGAAAGACCTATTTAGTGATTTATATATACTTTCTAAATAAACATATCTAACTTAGCTTGTTGCATGAAAAGGTATACATAATATAAGGAAGGTGGATGCTGCAAACCTTGCACACAACGTACTTGAAATAAAGTAATAAACCAACCAATTCAAAGTGCGTTGTAGCTGTGTTCTCTGCGTCCTGCCATGGCACCACTATAAACCCTACTTCACAAATCACAAAGAACCTCTTCTTTTAATAGTACTAGTGCTGCACACCAATCTCATCAGCCTATTAAGCAAAAATGTCGTCACCACCAAAACCTGAATTGCTAGAGAATGAAACTAACCAATCATCTCCGCCTCCTCCAGCAGAAACCCTTGGGAACATGCTGCTTTCAGAGCTCACAATTCAACGAGGAATAGCCCTTCCAATGGTGGCCATGAACCTTGCCTGGTTTGCCAAGACAGCCATCACAACAGCATTTCTCGGCCGCCTCGGCGACCTCAGCTTAGCCGGCGGCGCCCTCGGCTTAACTTTCGCCAACGTCACCGGCTTCTCCGTCCTGAACGGCCTGTGCGGGGCCATGGAACCCATCTGTGGACAAGCACACGGTGCTAGAAACTTGAAACTCCTCCACAAGACCCTCCTCATGACAATCTTATTTCTCCTCTTGGTAACAATTCCAATCACTTTCCTATGGCTCAACGTTGACAAAATCTTATTTCACTTTGGCCAGCATCAAGATATTTCAACGGTGGCTAAAACCTATGTCTTATATCTCATACCAGATTTGTTTGTGACCTCACTCTTCTGCCCCTTAAAATCCTACTTGAGCTCCCAAAGCATAACACTCCCAACCATGTTCAGTTCAGCCGTGGCACTAGCTTTCCACATACCAATCAACATAGTGCTCTCAAAAACCATGGGCCTTGCGGGGGTTTCCGTGGCGGTTTGGATCACTGATCTTATAGTGGTGCTTCTGCTGGCAATTTACGTTGCGATTCTTGAGAACAGAAAGGGAAGCATGTGGAAGGAAGGAGGGTGGTGGGACCAGAGCATAGAAGATTGGATTAGGCTTTTGAAGCTGTGCGGATCATGCTGCCTCAACACATGCTTGGAATGGTGGTGCTATGAGATCCTCATCTTGCTCACAGGCCACCTCTCTGACGCTAAGGACTCACTCGGAGTTCTCACAATTGTTCTCAACTTCGACTATCTGCTTTTCTCAGTCATGCTCTCCCTGGCCACCTGTGTCTCCACCCGCGTCTCCAACGAGCTCGGGGCGAACCAGGCCGGCCGCGCGTACCGGTCGGCCTGTGTGTCTTTGGGATTGGGATGTGCCTGCGGGTGCATAGGGAGCTTGGTGATGGTGGGGGCAAGGGGAGTGTGGGGGCCTCTGTTTAGCCATGACAGGGGAATCATAAGAGGGGTAAAAAGGACAATGCTGATGATGGCTCTTGTGGAAGTCTTTAATTTTCCGGTGGCAGTTTGTGGAGGCATAGTTAGAGGGACAGCTAGACCATGGTTGGGCATGTATGCTAATCTAGGTGGATTTTACTTCCTTGCCCTGCCTCTTGGTGTGCTTTTTGCATTCAAGCTTCACCTTGGCCTCCATGGACTCTTCATTGGACTTATTGCTGGTATTGTTATTTGCTTGATGTTGCTCCTCATTTTTATTGCAAGGATTAACTGGCAAGCCGAAGCTTCTAAGGCACAACAACTGGCCACCAAACTTGATTCTCAGCAACCACTTCAAAACCAGATTGATTTTTAGTTATGATCACCAGAGGTCATTGTAAGAAACAAAAGGTCATCTACTAATTAAGTAACTGCAACCATAATTCCAGAATATGTTTTGTTCTTTTCTTCTTATATTTAGACATAAAATCAAATAACTTGCACATCTTATACTTTGACTTTCACATATTTTTGCAGCCAGACAAGCTCTGGCCCAAAAACACACGGCATCGTTAAAACTCCTGAAATTCAAAATACACCTTAGGTTGGTTATGATGGGATCAGAGATAGGCAACTACCACTCGTCCTCAGCATTAAGTCATTAAACAAACTTCATTTCATTTAGCCAAATTGCAACCAAAGATACAAAGTCACATATATCTAGAAAATTGCTTAGATTTTTTTTTTTTGGGGTTAAAAAAGGGCCTAATTGTTTAGGGTTTTTTTCAATTGGATTTGACAATCCCAATACTAAGTATCACAACTCACACACCCATAATCGATTCTTACACAGCTGGAATAGAACCCATGATGGAGCACTTATGAGACAAACGTATCAACCATTTGATCTAAAGCCCTAGCTGCAGTTGTTTAGGTTTTAAGGAAAGTAACTATGGTCTGTGTTTTTTTTTTTTTTTCTCCCAGGTCCGGGACTATGGTTGAGATTAGTATTAGTTTAACATGACGTGACATTGGTCTGTGAAATTGTAGAGCAAACCAAAAAACCCTAGCGATAATACAGGTCCAAACAACGTAAGCGGAAACATAAAATCTCAAAATCATTGTCCAAAAATATGAAACAACCTGCTTTTTGGTAAAAAAATGAGTCAAAATGAAAATTGGGCTTTCATAGTTGGACGCTTGTGTAACATATTGGGCCACTAGCAGAATTGATGAATGCAGGGGTCCAGCAGACCAGGGTAAGCAGATAGCTCAATCAACCAACAAAATCATCAACCTCAACCAACAAAGTCATTCTTTCCAAAAAAAAACAAAAAAACAACAAAGTCAAGTGTGCATGCACGGCCAATCTCACTGTATCCTAACAGTGACGAGGGCCTTAAATAGAGTTAAGATTCGCGAATGATTAGTTATTGGCCTGCCGGACCGGAATACCTTGGAAAAAAAATAAAAAAATAGAAGCACCTCAATACCTAAAGACCCGTTGCACTTAATACTTTAATTTAAGTGGTGATCATTTAAGTCTTACAATAAATACATTCAGAACTAAAATTCGGTCTTGGCCGAGAGGAGAGGTGATATTGTTGGTGGTGTAATGCTTAGTAACATAATCTCCATAGAAATAGAATGTAATGTGGCTTTCCTAATCTCTCCCGGTCCAACCCCTCACTCTCTTCAATCTCTTCACACCTACTGTAAATATCCCTATTATACTGATTAGATTGTGGACATTTTGTTCATCATATCATATCCTTCACAATTCTGAATTCTGTCACAACCTTACCTCCATAGGTTAACTTATTGACAAGTAAACCAAATCACCGAATATATGCATGTACAAAACCTTAATTAGGACAATTTGCACTCCATTTCATTCGGTGTGGTGTTTTGTCATGTACCAGTAAGGCGCGCAGTAACAGCTTGCTGCCGAAATCCCACCAAAAAAGAAGAAAAGAAAGGTGTCTATTCAAGGTGTTGTTTGATGAAAAAGTAAATATCTAATTAGTACCACCATTATCGCAATCAATCAAAATAAATAAATTGTATATAGCCATAATAACCGCATACTGTACTCATCTCTAATTAAGAAACGCACAAATGGTTTTTACTTATTTGGGTACTTTTAAGTTGTTTCTCCTACAATTTATTTCTGAGAAGAAACTACTCTCACGTCGACCATACTTACTAAAAAATAATAAAAAAAAATCCTTGTACAATATTTAAAAGGGTAAGCTAATAATTGTTGTTTAATGATGCATAAAGCAAAGTAAATGGTAGAGATCAATACGTGACATATTGAAAAGAATATACGATAGTGATGGTGGTTGGAGTTGGACATGTGGGGGGTGTCATGCAAGAATGTGGGAAACCAAAACTAATCTAAATTCATAGAATGCACGAAATCATGAAGCAGATTTGGGGGGGTTTAGGTTAATAGTTTCAATTAGTAATAGTTTAGTATAATTGAAAGATTGAAAGACATTGATGCAGGAGAGATGGGAGGAAAACGTGGGTGGTGTCCCACAGAAAGAAAGACATGCGGCGCCGTTGTGTCAAAGAAAGCCCTCTGGTCTCTGCTCCATTCAATAATATTAATTTCCCTGCCTCAAATGGCGAGCCAGCAGAGACAGGGTTTCGAATTTTGGCGCTACAGACTGAGAACGGTCAAAAAGTGCTGAGCGGTAGTAGGTCCCACAAGGTTGAGTACTATCCTTCTTCTTGCTTTTCATGTAAGAGATTGGGGCATGGGGCCTACCAGAGCCCGCTTTGGCGGGAACCACGACTCTTCCCGCCACAGCATCGTAACTAACCCCACAACTGCCGTTTAGCTAAACAGTTGGAGGCTCGAGGCTCGAGGATCGAGGCACGGACATTAGACAATAGGTAACGGGTGAACGTGTTTTCTGAGCAATGTCATGTGATCAATGATCAGATCACACTAGCCAAGTTGCCATACGGTTTCCCTTCCCAACACCTGCCTCTCAGTTCAGAGTTGCCGTTGACTTTCATAACAAGACTGAGAAAAATACTCCTCTCTCAGTTAAGCTAACATGCTATTTATTGCACAGCACAGTTGCACTAGAATTGTGTTTGGAGTAATGAATCTTTTTTTCTTTATATATGAGGTCGTTTATTTAATTATTACTATTTCATTACCGAAATAATACTAAACAAATATTTTGGTTTCTATAAGATTTTTTTTTCGAATTATCCTTAAAAAATGTGTTAATCATTTTAATCTCTAAGCGATATATTTCTCCAAAATTATGATCTCAGATAATCCTATAGACAATGTATAACTACTGTAATTAAGGGTCTGTAGATTTTTTTTGGTGTCTTACATAGGAATCGAACTGGGAACATTGCGGAAGGAAAAACTAGCAACACTAGTTGCACCAATTGAGTTAGCCTCAGTTGACTAAGGATCTGTAGATTATACATACATTATTGTTATAAGAGCTTTTCTACCACAATTAATATCAATCAAAATGGGAATTATATATAATTTGATAGCAAAATATACATATGATATTTATTTTAGAAAAAAATTGTATAAATATAATATAAATCGAATCAAACTATATACTTATAGAAATTAAAAAACTTCAGTAAAAAAAATCATATATGCGACTGAACATAATTAAAAAGGAAACAATAAAGAGAAGTATAAATCGTAGCATTTATTATTTTATTGAGTATACTGGGCTTAAAATTTCTTAGAAAATTTAAAGTAAAATGTGCAAGCATATTAACGTTATAATTTATAAAAAGGATATATAGATTGCGGAAGATGAATTTTCTCTCCTGTCTGTCCTTTTTCATTCGTGGATAAATGCGAGAATATTCTACTTGATTTTTTAAAACATGATCGAAGCGTATGTGATTCAGGTTTAGGTTGTGAGGTCTCTATAGTACATGATACCTTTCATTTAATGAAAAAAAATATTATCATGTCCTATCTTTTGGTTAATGACTTATAAAAAAAGACCCTAAAGTATTTGGAATAGGTTAGTGTTTGCTTCATCAAATGAAATGAGTTGGTTGATGAAAGGACTAACAAAAAGAAGAGGCGGCAGATATATGGAAACGAAAAGGGCGGATACAGTTAGTTATAAGCAAAGGTGAAGATCAGAGAGGGAGCAAGTACAATAGCAATAGGATTATAGGAGCGGTGTTGGTCGTCACGTGCAGTGCTCATGATTAAGGTCGGCAAATCCACACCCTTCATCGCCAAGTTTTACTCCATTCTCTGAGGGACCACTCAACCTCCCCATCTGACTGGCTGGATGACTCCGTCAAATTGTTAAATGTTGAGTACAAGGCAAGCAAATTAACATCACTGCATCAGGGCTCCAACGTGTCTTCAAGGATGGGTGCTCCAACACCATGATTGGTCAACAAAGACACGTGTACGTCCTTACTCGTTGACACGTTAGATTAGCGAGTCACTTTAATCGTATGTGGTGTGGAACAGGGAAGTAGGGTGAAAGTAGAGATTGCATAGGAACTTGAAGAAGGCTGGGTCAGGGTCAGGGTCAGGGTCAGGGTCAGGGTCAGCGGGGCAGGTATCAGTCACGAGTCACGCCATATGAAAATGTCATGGTGCTCCATGAAGGCATGAACCCAACCTCTCTCTTTGTCTACGAACGTGGTCTCTATTAATTTAGCATAGATCTCAAAAACTTATTCAATAAAAAATGCAAGGAAAAAATTCAAGGGATAACACAATTTTTTTTAGTATATATATTTTGTTGGTATATTTAATTTTTTTTATATAAAAATATGTTAGTTGGTTAAATATTGGCAAATGAAAATAAATTGTGTTGTCCTTATATTACTAGATATAAAATACTATATGATTAATATATATATATTTTTATTTTGTATTAATATTGATGAGTTTTTATTTTCTTTACTAAAAATATTTAATTTAAATATTTAAAAAATTAAAAATTGCGATAATAAAATTCTTTACTTATTGAAAATTAGATCTTCGTAATATGTATCATTATATAAGGCACATTTTAAAATTTAAAATATTATAAAAATTTGACTTCAGTTTATTAAAAAGAATTATATTTATAAAACATCAAATAAATAAACGATTAAAAAATTATAATATTATATTCTTAACATGAGAAATATTTTAACTGAATCTTTTAAAATTTGGATGTCACCCAATTAACAACTAATTTTTTTTACAATAATTCTATTTGCACACAAAATCAGTTAATAGTATATATACTATGCATTTAAATACCAAATACACACTAGAAATGAGTTAAACTATACATATATTTTATATTTCAATATATATTATACATGGTGACTAATTTTAGTGATTAATTTTAATATACACCTAACATAATTTTTTTTATTAATAAAAAATATTGATGCAAATAATGGTGGGATGGTAAAATTTTTTGAACTAATATGAGATTTTATGTTGGAAAACAATAACATAAAATTATTTATTTTAATTTAATATTTTTACTATATATGTAATATATATAATTACATGTTTATAATATTTTAAATTATCTATTTATTTTAATAATAAATAAAAAATATAAAATAAGAAAACATAATTAAAAAGAGTAAATAATGTAACGATCCAACTTTTAGCATATCATGACAGATGCTAAGAGTTAGATAGTTATTACACTTGACTCTAATTCTCATATTATTTATTATTTTATAAGCCTGTCGTCGGTTGCCGTGAATCAAAAGGAAGATAATAATAATTGAAATCGAAAACAAGACAACAATTATAACATTCATCATTTCATTAATCACAATATATTAGGAAGAGTCATATATCATCATATCAACTTAGACTTATATAATAAGTATCATATCTAAATATACTGTACAACCTGATCCACGTAGGGATCTCAAATCCCTATACATCAGACTAGAAAGCTGTAAAATCCTAACCCTCTTGGACATATACTATAGCGAGGGAACCAGTACTAAACAACTCAGGATATGCTGTGAAAGCCGGCCATGTATATAATCGTAAAAGTCTATTTTTGCAACCTCCTTAAAGTTCATTACTCCGGTTCTCATCTAGACGTGGAAAAATAAAGGGGTGAGAATCTAACATTCTCAGTAAGGGTATAACAGGGTTTCGCGTATATAGCTTAAGACGTTGAACCTTTTTATGTATTAATAGCAGAATTATTATTACCAATATAATTATTCAAACACAGAATGCAAGCAAACATATGCTCAAACAATATGGTGC
>JASCZI010151044.1:172674-183387 GCA_036250425.1 Stylosanthes scabra | reverse complement strand
GCCTTCTATCTGAGGTGTTTGCTGTGCTAGCTGATCTTCAATGTGATGTGGTTGAGGCTAAGGTTTGGACTCACAATGGACGGATTGCATCCCTAATTTATGTTAAAGATTGTGATTCTGGTTCCACCATTGAGGACTCCCAAAAAATAAACAGGATTGAAGTGAGGCTAAGAAATATTTTGAAGGGTGACAATGACATTAGAAGTGCCAAAACAACTGTTGCTCTGTCCGTCATGCACACCGAAAGAAGGCTGCATCAGATGATGTTTGCCGACCGTGACTACGAGAGAACTCCCATTCTCAAGTTTACTTCTGATTCTCCGGTAGTGACTGTTCAGAATTGGGCGGAGAGGGGTTACTCGGTTGTGAATGTCCAGTGCAAGGATCGAATCAAGTTATTATTCGACCTTGTATGCAACTTAACAGACATGGAATATGTTGTGTTCCATGCAACTATTAACACTACTGGTGACCAAGCCTACCTGGTAATTCAAATTCCTTCAATCAAATTCTATATCTATTTTCTCACTTACTCTGCTTCTTGTGTTCCATGCAACTATTAACACTAATGTTGAAATTGTGATATCAGGAGTTTTACATAAGACATAAGGATGGCACTCCAATTAGTTCAGAACCAGAGAGGCAACGCGTGATCCAATGCTTAAAGGCTGCAGTTGAGAGAAGGGCATCTGAGGTATGAAACAAATTTGTTATATCCTTATATTCTTTTGATATGATGAGATTAATTAATTGTTAATTTGCTTGGATTACAGGGTGTTCGATTAGAGCTGTGCACAGAAGATAAGCAAGGGCTTCTAGCGGAGGTGATGAGAATTTTCCGAGAGAATGCACTGAATGTGACAAGAGCAGAGATATCCACCATAGAAAACATGGCCACAAATGTGTTCTATGTGACGGACGCCATTGGAAGCACAGCGGATCCAAAAATAATAAAATCCGTTAGGCAATTAATCGGGTTAAGCAATTTGGAAGTGAAGGAGCTGCCATTGCTATGCCATCAGAAGGAAGAGAGAGAGGACCAAACAGTTGGCGGAGCTGTGTGGCTTTCTATTGGGAGCCTTGTGAGAAGGAATTTGTACAATTTGGGACTAATCAAGTCATGTTCTTAGTGAGGAATTTTAAAGCATAGTATAAATTCTTTACTTGATGAGGATTATCGGACTGTGTAAATAACAAAGGTGGAATTTGGTAGTTAAGTTAGTTGGGTTGGGTATGGTAGGTGGAAAGAGGTGGGGTATCTTGTACAGCTGGCAGAGATTGAGGGTCCTTACCGTTTTAAAGGAAATACTTGAGTTGAGAGATAATGGTTCCCTTGTGGTTGGGGTTGGTTGTGATATGAAAGTATGCGAGTGGGTTTTTGGTGGTAAAGATAAGTTTAGGAAATTAGGTTCGTTATTCATAGAGCGCCTAGTTCATTTGTTCTGTACATACCAACTTGTTATTTATGAATATATAATATATGAATATGAATGTTAGTGGTTGGATATCCCCATTTTTTCTGATATTTATTTTATATTTTTTATTTCTAATTTTTTTTTATTTTTTATCAATAATATATAATACTAAAATAATAAGTATATAAAAGTGACATATATACATGAAAAAGGTGTATTATACATAAACATTTTTTCTTTTTATATTCTACTTAAGTTTTTGGGTCCACCTTTTGCCATTATCATCGTATGTTACTGGATCCAGCTAAAGATCCTTATATCTTCTGGGGTGGTGCTATGGTGGGGGCGTTGGTGTTTGAAAATGTGGTTTTTCAGTTAAGTAAAGATAAATGAATATCAAATTAAAACCCTTTAAGTATATTGATGTATGTAATGGAGCAGGGATGTGAATATAAAACATAAGCATGTGGTTAAAATGGACAAACAGGATCACGTGTAATCATAATGAGCAACGCGGATTGAAGAGTTGGGAACGTGGATCACATGCATGATAATAAATAGATTTGATAGAGACAGACCCAAATGAAGAAGCATTGAGATGTGAGAAGTGAGCGGTGAAACACTATAGCTACTCGTGAATAACAATTTAATGTTTGATCTAACATTTACTGCTGTATTATGTATGAGCTTTATGTATAGGTAAAATTAGGTGATAGGAGGGTAGAGGTGTTGAAATTACAGAATTTAGAAATAGTAGTGGAGGTGGAATGGAAGTGAAATAGTAATGGCATGTGGGAATGGAGGCGGAGGGTCAATGCTACACATTTCGTGGCGACAAGTGCGCTTCTTAACTCAACTGTGACTGACCATGCTTCAATATTTTGCACTCATTGTCTGTAACAATCACATGCATCCTCTCCTTTATTTAATTCATCACTCCGCCTCATGTATTACTTTCATCAACGCGATAGCCTGGTTCTACTCACGTGACAAAAATTGATCCTACCAATAAAAAATAAAAATGCAATTTCTTAAAATTAGAATTAGGTGGGTCTAACTCAACCCAAAAGCTAGCTCAAGAGATGAGAGATACCTTACACTTATATACTTTCAAGAGTCTTTATTCTTCGTAGACGTGAGATATGTAATACAATCAAAATTCACCTTAAATTTTCAAAAATTTTCCTCTTGGAATGACACTTTAAAAAACCCCCGCTGTGATTATGCCTACTCAGTACTCAACTAACATCTTGCTGCACCTGCCTAAAGAAAATTAAGTCTCGCTACTAAATCGAAACCCAACAAGGGTTTGGAATTTCTCTTTTAATTTTTTCACCTTATGTAGTAAAAATAATGGATCAAATGTTTTAATTCATAAAAATAATGGACCAGACTCGTTCTTACCCTTTCACTACTTTAATTTTTTTTTACCTTTTTTACTCCAAACAAAACCCGTTCGAAATGATGTATGATAGTAACTGTGTAAATATGCATTCTACTATAAGCTAACATATGAAATGGGACACTTAAATTTTTATAATTATTTTTGAAAAAACTATTTGCCACCGAATGCCTTATATCTTGTGAACTGGGAAATTAAAGCATTATTATATCTCAGAAAATATTTCAATAGCATAATTAACAGCAACTTAATTAGGTCCAACGATTACCTTCGATAATATAAATATACATATTAAAATTGAGAAGGCAAATATATTCAGTTCACGGTACGGTGTCGCTATCTATATCTATATTTTATAGGCTATAACTTAAGACTTTCGATTCCCAAATTATAAAAAGACAATGGTGATGATTATTATTAAGGGCGCCAAGTTTATTTTGATTATATTTCTACATGAGATTATTATATATGCAATATGCCTATGCTGAAAGCTCTCACCAACTATAGATCAGATGAGTTAATATACAAGACACACTGTCACACTGATGACATATATATATACATCCAGCCAAAAGCCATTCAACATCACCAGTGAAGTAGGACAAGAAAAGCCTTTTTAATAAACAATTAGTTAATATATAATATGCTCCTTAATTATCATGACTTACTTGTCTTATACACTGGTTAAATTAAGGTCTATTACTTGCGGTTAGATTAAACAATAATCAAAGCAAATTAAAGATCGATGGGGCTTCCAATTCTCTTTTTTTAGTTTTTCCGAACAATAGTACAGTGCAAGTTATTATTCGTTAATATCAATATATCATATGATCTTCTATTTCTGGGTCGAAAGTATAATATTCCACGCCATAATAATGCAGTCGATACGCTCCACAAAGGTTGGAATATAACAGAGCACAAGACAACAAAGTCTATCTATACATATACACCCTCATAGTCATAGCTAAGAAATATATGTATATATTTGGAAGGAATTTACATATTTAATGAAATCTTATCATCGAATGGAATATATGCAACATTGCAACCGCCATTTTTTTTTAATGAATATCCACCAAAAAAAATTAAAATAATTGGGAGCTAAAAATATATATCGTATATACATATGATGGATAGAGAGATATATTGAAGTGGGATCTAAATCTTAATATGCTTTGCTTGAGAGTTACGTGTTGTTTGTATTAATTTAGTATATATTTAGTTGGCGGGCCGGCAAGATTAATTTCTCTTCCCACCTTTAATTTGGATATATTCAATGCAACTTGATTGCTTCCACAAAATAAAATATATAATAGTAGGAATATACAAGCTAAGGCCCATGCATGTATGATGTATCAGTAACACTATATAAATGGTCCCGATGATCCGAATTATTATATGATAATTAATCTTGTTAATTATTTGTGTACTGTGGGGGAATACTTTGATGATTGATCATATATATTAATTATTTGACCGTTTTAAAGACAGCACTGTTAGTGCTGTGAAAAGCATAATTGTCGTTTGAACAAATGCAAGAAGCCAAGGAAATGGGCTTCAAAGTTGGGGAGGGGCGGCACCAGGGAGGAAAACGATGTCACTACAACGTCTTAAGTAACACATGTCATTTTCCTTTTCCATGTAGATGATCTAATTAGTTTGTAATTAACGAAAATAATCACGGCTTAGCACGCAATAATAAGCCAAGTTGCTCGCCGTTTGATGATGCATGCTTGTACGTTAATTAACGCTACAGTGTGTGTTGACTCTGGTATTCATGGATCATGATGGATGTATGTTTATTTAATTTTGATTAGCTGTTTGACCAAATTAAGAGAAACGACATCAACATATACCACTTGCTCTGTGTATATGGAATCTTAACTTAATGTTGATCGGGCCTGATCCGAACCGCTACATGCACCATGCATGCTTCAATTTTTATGTGTGGCTAAAAGGCGGCAACATTGTAAATTTCTAACGCACCTACCACACACATGATATGATGCTGTCAAGGCTAACATCAAAAATTAAAATAAACTCTAACTTTGGACTTGGATATATATATAACGCCCAAAGAAAGTCAAAATCAGAAATTACAACTTAGAGACTGATCGGAGGAGTAAAGTAACTCTATAATTTCCCAAATCTATTCGTGGTAAATCAATAAACTGAAAGTGCAAACAGTTCCTTTTTTTTTTGGTGATATTGTTTTTGGTCTGACTGTTTTGGTGATGTTAAGTGGAGTTGTTTAGTCTGTAGTAGAATGAGGAAACCCATGAGGCTTTTTGCCTTTTTCTTTCGGCTTTAGCCCATGTTCGTGTTTTTGGTAACTAGACGGGGCAAAAGCCCAATTAGCCCATATTCGTTACTCCACTTTGTATTAAATTATTAGTATTCTAGGCACAGCCTAATAGGCTCATACAATAGTCCAACAATAACAAGGCTGCCTTACACAAAAAAAAAAGCTGCCAGCCCTTGTTGAATATAATAACCTTTTTTATACCAAAAAAAATAAAAACCTTTTTTTTTTGTACTCACTCACTTCAAACTTCAAAGTAGTTTGACCCCCTCCTAAAGCCCTAACTACTTCTGTCATTCGTTAATCATATTCTTTAATTCCAATTTTATAATTAACACGTTGTCTGGTGTTTTATGTGGGGAAAAGAAGAATAAAGCTCAGTTCTTTTTCCGTTTTTATTTTTATTCTTTTTTTCCAACTCGATTTCCGGTAGTTATTTGGTTCTGTTATGAGATAGTATTCTTCTTGTTGCTAATGGATCAATCATCATTCATCAATATAGCTAGTTAACTGTACCTAGGTCTAAATGCAAATTCTTTATGTGGTACTGGTACATTAATTAAGTTTGAAAATTCTGACCTTTGTTTATAGGTGAGAGGGTTGCATGCTCATCCATGGGTGCTAATTTTACCCCGCTAGGCCTCATTGTGATGACATTACTAATAGGAATTTTCTCTAGTTTCATTAGTATTCATAGAGTCTGTTATTCTTAGTTCTTAGCATACCAGGTTCTTATAGTTCCTAATTTGATTAATTTAACTTTGCGAAGAAGATAGAAAGAAAAACCAAAATACATTAGCTATGCTAGTCCTACGACACATTACATTACAATGATCAACATGAGTATCAAAGTTATACAGCATTTTCATACGGATTTTCCTTATAATTAGATCTTATTTTCATGAATTGAACTCATACACACACATACAATATATACATATATCCATTGTCCTAACTCCTAAGTAATCAAATTCATCTTCTGAGCATGGATTTCAAGAAACCAATACCACCACACATGCACAACAATGATCTGTATCGTTCAAGTGAGTGACTTGTAGATCATCCTGCATCAAAGTGAATGCCTAGTTAAGAATATACATTTGATTGTAATGGAAAAAGAGAGATAATAAGTAAGTATATACCAAAATACAGAGAGAAAAATGGAGAAAATAAGATAGATGAGTTTGAGGAGGCGGTGCTTCTTTTCCCAGGATAGTTGGTTGAATATCTCTGTAACATCAACTAAATGCTTTCTTTTCCTATATCTGATATATCAAATATTCCAACACATTAGAAAAAAGAAAAGAAGGTCCCAAGTCATGTGAAAGTAAAGTAAGTATGTACTGACAAATGGAGATTGAAGCAGAGGTAAGGAAGAGAGAAAAGTGTCATTATCCAATGGGCTGTAACAAGGTAGAAAGAGGTAAGGAGAGCCTGAATAATGAACTCGGGTAAGACCACCTTGTTGATTCCAGAGGAGGATTCATAGGCATTTATGTAATCAAATTCCAGGTCTGCCAGGCACATTAGCTGCTAACAAATGTGAATGAATATGAGAGCCATGATGAGCCATGAACCTATTAGGAGATTGAATTAGAGAAGAGAAAGAGATAATGGAGATGCATGGACCTGGTAAGTGACAAGGGCGAGTAAGGAAAAAATGAGGAAGAAGGAGATGAGCCAGGCTAATATGTCACCCATCTCTCTTCTTCTCTATGTATCCCTCTTTCTCCATATTTTTCAGATTTCATGCAGCCTCTAACCTCTCTACGTCTCTGTCTTCCAAATTCTCCCCCATTCCCATTCCACAATCCACACACATCATTCAGATATCTACGCCACGCCCCACAAACACAACACCCAACAAACAACTAAACTAACACACAAAACGCTCCTCCTATTATTATTTCTTTTTGGTCAACCTATCTTATTTCAAATTAAAAAAGTATATCTTGCAATTTTGTTTTTGGGCTTAAATTGATTTATCAAATGCTAGACTTTGACCCAAGTGCTATTCTAAGAAACTGACCAACTCAACCCACAACAATCCAAACTATTACAATTAATTTCTGCTAAGATGAATTGCTTTTATACACGAGGACATTATTATCACAAGCTTCAATTATTATAAGATTAATCTCTATTTTAATGCCTAATAATGTAGTCATGGCCAAAGTGTTATATTTGTACCTTGAAGGAACGAAGAATAAGACAAGAAAACACTAAAACAGGACAAAGAAAAAATTAAATCAATCATGGCCAAATGTACATTCCGGAATCCTTGAAAGAAAATATGGAAAAGTTTACTCTGCCAGTGCATGTGGGCGAGTGCTAACAGACACGTACTCTCAAGTCTTCATCAATTAAATTACTCCTACATTTTATTCTAAATTCTGTAAGACAAGAGCAATAATAATGCTTATGTAGCAAAACCATAGAGTGTTGCACTAGATACTAGCTAGTACTTCATGTATTAATCGTTTCAATAACTTATTATGAATTCAGCCATATCTTCACGCATGTATCCAAAACTTGACCAGACTCACAAAGATAATATAAAATAAGGGAAGCAGAATAATCTGGTAGTTCACTGGAATAAACTATTGAGCATGATGGTCAAATGAAAATGCATGCAGAATGAATCAATGAATGAATTGCCATCGAATTAAAAGGTGGGAGGTCTCGAACAGAGAAAGAAATTCCTTGATCCAAGGTTTTTCAAATTGTCATTTGGCTTCAAACCTGCACCAGCCCACCAATATAATAGTGAATGGTTTGTATATATGTGTACAATACAGAATGATTGGATTGAAGGTGAATGAGAAAACAACGTACTTTGTAGAGTGAAGGGAGAGTAGTGAAGGTCGTAGGAGTCAGGATGAGTGTCCTTCAAGGGTGGTCTTCTCTTCTCGTAGACATAAATGGACAAGATAGCCTTAATCAAATCGGTGACGGTGTCTTCGGGGCTCATGAGGACCTGAATTGGCCCCAGGCAATTATCGATGGTCACCTTGAGTAGCATCTTGGTTGGCGCAACACCACACACGCTACTCTTCTTGGGACTTCCACGAGGAGGAGTCGACACTGATCCACCCATTTGTTTCGAGTTAGTGTCTGTTGTTGAAGTGAACGTGAGGATGTTACTTTTTGAATGTGTTATAGGGGAGAAGTGGAGGGGGGAAGCACGAAACTTCTTGGAAGCTGCCTTTTCTTTCGATTACGTTGCTTATCGCCCCACGCCCCCATCAGAATCATATGACATGTATTAGTCTTTGTTGTTCCGGTTTGATGTTTTCAAAATTAAAGGAAACAAATTTTAGGACTACACCATCTTATATTCTTATCTGTCAATACTTTTAAGTTTTTAATTTTAATGTAAAAATTAAGAGAATTGGTTGATGTTACTTAAAATTTTCTCATTACACAATGTGAACAAAATTTGGAGAATGAGTGGCGGAGTAGAAATGGACCTGATATAAACATATGTAAAACTCTATATAAGCATTTTTTATTTATTTGTTAGGATAAATGTTATTTAGATAATCGTGTTAATCGTGTTAATTTTACATTGGGGTTTAGAATTCGAGATAATAAAAAAAAAATCTTAGGAGCCAATATTAAGGAGTTATTAGAAAGCTAATAATCAAATTATCATTCAAAATTAAAGAAATTATTATCTATAATTTGATTATTGACTCTCTAGTGGCTCCCTAATGTTGATTCCGTAGCACTATGGATAAAAAATAATAATAATGTTAAGTAACCAATAAAAATTCAGCCAACATCAGTCAATAACTTAAGTCATATGTTTTATTTTTATAGGTTTCGAATGTTCTATTTTCAAAAAATAAAAAATTCACTTATTGCTAATTCTTTAGGTTTTGGTTGTTGTATGACTTTCAATGTAGACATTTTATAAAAATGGTTATGGATATTTTATTTTTTGTTGGCTGATTTGTTGGTTAGAAAAATATTAATTATCTATATTTTTTTTTAAAAAAATCTAATAGAATAATTTGCATCAACTGCTAGTCCAGTTGATATTTTTAGTTCATCAGTAATGATAAATAGTTATAAACGAAAGTTATTATATTTAAATTAGCATCTATAAATTTATATAAATAATATTTGTAATTATATATTTATAATATCTAATAATATCCATTTAGTTCAATAGCAATTTATAAATTAAAATAAAAACTAATATAGGAAGATAGTGGTTATTTATGGATAAAAATCTATGGCTACCAATTTGGTAGCCATAGATTTTTATCCATCGGTAGCCATGATATTGAATTAAGAACAATGCTACGAAATCAACCTTAGAGAGCCATTAAGAAACAATAACTAAATTATCATCCAAAATTTAATAATTTAATTATTGGCCCAATAAAATTTGATGAAAAATAAATCAATATCTCTTTTCCTTCTCTTTCATCTTCTCTTCCATCTCTTTGGATTTCAACCTCCCATAAAGTCTTGTCATTCTTCTTCTCTGTTCCACAATTTCTTCTTTGTCTCTATTCCACAACTTCTTCTTTGTCTGTTCGTAACAAAGAAGCTTGTTCACCCTTCTCTAATGGCAGATTTTCGCCAACCACACCACCGACTCAGCGAGAGAATCTCCACTTACGCGCCCAATCGTGAACGATCTGTCCTTTTCCACTATTTTGTAGAACCTTTTCTGTGAAACCTTCCACGAACCAATTCTCTGTCCGGGCCTCGAAGGCCTCATCACCCACACGAAACTCCTGTCGCAACACTCTCATGTTGTTCCAAGTTGCATTGTCGCCTTTCCGTGCAAATCGTTTCTAGTGGAGAGAGAACCAATCAGATCAGCCATAGTTGAAGATTCTTTTGAAGTAGTTGAGTCCCATTGAGTCGAGTTTTTGTTCCCAGTTGAAGAGAAACATTAGTAATTAGGTTCAATTTTTTGAATCATCACTTTTAGTGTTTTGGAAGATCAATTTTAATTTTTTGGATGATTATATTTTATGATTTTGTATGATCAATTTTAATATTTTATATGATATTTTTTATTGGTATTATTAACTAATAATATGTTGGTTACCTAATATTATTATTCATGATTTTTTTTTGGTAATGAAAGAAGAAGTACAAAGCAAGAGACTATCTAAAAGCTAGCTAAAAATTGTTCTTGCTGGAGAAGAACCATAAGATCTTTCGGAGGTTGATTCCAAATGAAATAATCATGCTGGTTTCTAGCAGCGCACTTAGCCAATAGATCTGCCGCGTTGTTTCCCGTCCTCTGAATAACAGTAACATGGATCGTCCAATCTCGATTTGAGAGTGCTTTAATGTCCAATAGCAAATCATAGTGATCAACTGTTGGGGTAATGTCCGTCAGATGAATGAGATTAAGAGCTTCAAGACAGTCTGTTTCACAGATAACACTTCGACAACCTTGATTCCAAGCCAGATTAAGTCCATGCGAAATGGCCAGGAGCTCACAGCGCACTATATTTGTATCATTGAGACGACCAGAGCAGCCAATAACCCAATTCCCTTTAAAGTCTCTTATAAGGCAGCCAAAACCTGCCAGGTGACCATTCGCCAGTATACTAGCGTCACAA
>JASCZI010151044.1:153362-172543 GCA_036250425.1 Stylosanthes scabra | reverse complement strand
ATCATTATTTCTGGCTCTCCATATCCACCAGACCCCAGCTGTGAAGATAGCTGGATTTTCTTTGCAATTTTGATAAATCCAGAATAAGAGATCTTCCACTGACTCATATTTATTTTTTCGATTTTTATGATGAATACTCATATTTATTTTTTCGATTTTTATGCGTATTTAATTTTGGAATTTAATTAGCTAATTAGTTATTAAAGGTGATCAATTCTTACTATAGTAGCTAGTAACCGGTTATACTAGTGAATAGTGAATTGAACAGGTAAATTTAAAAAGAGAAAGAAATTAAGCCTCACATGTACTTTTTACTTTTCTAAATTCAGCGTTCTCCTACTTATCTACAAAAACAGAGCATTTGCAAAAGAAAAATGCTTTTCAATTCCAATTTTCTATTATCTTTAAATAAGTTTTACTATGATCTCTGTTGAACACTCAAATTTTTATTCTCTGTTTTCAAATTAAATTAGGTGTTCATATACAAACATATTTCTTAAACTAAATAAATAATTCAAGTATTGAAAATTAGCAGAAAAAAAAAAATCTACGGCCGGCGGAGAGCCGTACGGTGGTTTCATGGAAAAAGTAACATAAAAGTGGATACGATGCTTCACTGCGAGCAAACTACCATGTTCCATAGCCTCTTAGCTCTTCTTACGATTTTGTTGATATTCCGATCTATGAATGACCTCAGAAATAAGGGAGGGGTTTTTGGAAGAGAGTTATGTGTGAGTAATTCGGGTGCACTTTCTGAGTAATATGAATCCATGCCAGATGTTCCATTACTCTTCCTTAGATAAAAACTTCTACTACCTACATCCCCCATCAGTTCTGATTTGTCCAAACCTACCAAACAAATAATGAAATATAATACTCAATAACCCTCTAACAAAGTCAACTAAACCTCATATCTAATCCACTTTATCATGTCCTCTGACATCTCTTATCATATATTATTAATTTATTATTTATTATTATTATTAATCAGTGACTTACTTTGGAGACTGAAATGAGACTGATGCAATTGGAATGTTGAGGAAGGAGCATCAAGATCGAGGCTAGGGCTCCTGCCTTCTTCTCTATATATATCGATCACACGCTTTATTGTGTCCTCCACACTGGATCCCAATTTCACCATGGTTCTCACTGGCCCTGGACTTCCTTCAACCGTTACATTAACCACCACCTTAGCTTCCTTCTCATACCTCTGTTGTAACTAAAATCAATATAATTATCCACTATTATAATTCTAATTATCAAATAATAAACTAGAATTTGATGATCTGAAACAATAATCACAAACGAAACGGTTAAATTAAAAGCTGCAGCAGATCAACGAGAATTTTAAGTGAAAACACTCGCTTAGAACAAAACATACCTTGTTAGGTACAAGGTTTGGAGAGGAAGCAAAGAGAGAAGGGGAAGAAATGAAGGCTTCGGAGAAGGTTTGAGGGCGGAAAAGCCTCCCTTCGCTCTTGATCAACGCATTTTCGAAGAAATCGTCGTCTCTGCCTCTCGACAGAAGCAGAGGCGCCGATGAGCAGCGCTTCAAGATCTTGAGATCATGCCTGGACCTGTTTTTGGACCTCCGACGAGACGAAGGAGATGGAGAGGGCGAGGGATGCGGCGGTTTGCTTCTCCGGGATCGGATCGCCGGCGATCGTCGGCGCGGAGTGCTCCGCAACATGCAAGGGGAGGAGTTTGTTGGTTGTTGTTTGAGTAATAGAAAAATGTAAAATGGGTTATGAAAGGGTGTGATTGTGACATATATACAAAGTAGGGAGGTAGAAGAATATGTGAATGGTAGTTAAGTTGAGGGTGTGTGGGTTGCGTGTGTGGAGGGAACATAGGACAAGCTGGAATAACCGTTAAGCTCTTCATTTTATTCAATTTTACTAATACTTCAGTTTGAAGGTAGGGCAGGCACTGCTAGTGGTGATGCTCTCTTTTTTTTTTCACCCTACCTTCTCTGTGGGCCCTGCTCTCCTTTTATTTGCCTTCAGCCTTTAGGAATTTTTAATTTAGGGATGGATGGTCAGGATGGATCATGCATGCCTTTCTGTAGTTCGTTTCCCAAAAAGTTTCCAACATAAAGACTCACACTCACACCGTGACCGTCCACCCCTGACCCCTTAATATTCTTTTCTTACTACTTAGGTCAATTCCTTTATATTATGTGAAATGAAACAAAATGCGGATTAAACAATCTTATCTCATTTTCGTCATATATGAGTATCAAAAAATGAATTTTATAATTTCACTGGAAAAGATCAAACATAAAGTTTGACTGGGTTTTGTATAAGATTTTGGGCGCTACAGGAAAGAAAGGAAAAGACAAGCAACAAACTAACGCCCAAATTTTTACTATTGGAAGAATGAATGAATCGCCCATTATTGAGAGGGTAATAATTATGATGCAGACAAACACTAGAAGACTAATTTGTAGCTAAAGCCTAAAAAAGCATCCAGAAACAAAACATATTTTGTTTTTCAAAGATCCAAAGCAGTTAGCATGAGAATTGAGATACAAT
Source organism: Stylosanthes scabra (assembly GCA_036250425.1). NCBI lineage: Eukaryota > Viridiplantae > Streptophyta > Magnoliopsida > Fabales > Fabaceae > Stylosanthes > Stylosanthes scabra. Next base: position 170,009 of record JASCZI010151044.1, on the reverse strand, counting down.
TCTATTCGCAAAGAGCAAACGCCTAGCGAAAAGGATCCAAGAAACGCAGCAAACGTTAAATATTCCACGAGTTTCACCAATGACAATGTCAATATGTTTTTATTTATTTTTGGATTAGGCCAATATTTTCTATTCTTTTATCAGTTTTTTTTTTTTTGACAGATTTTATCAGTTTATTTACTGCAGTCTATATGGATCATCCAACTATCGCTTTTATTTTTGGTATTTCGAACTCTCACCTTCTTATTCTGGTTTACCAAATAAATAAGCCCAAATTCTAATAGGCTTAAGCCCAGTGTATTTCCTCAAATGTCTCAATTTTATCAAGCTGAATTTCTTTCCCTTTTTTAAGTAAAGATGCTTATGTTTAAGCCCAAAAAAAAGTAAACATTGTTTTTGGTCATGGTAAACATGTTGGACTTCTTTTCCGTACAATCTATTGTGTAATTTCATTTTTGGACGTCAAATTATTGTGTACTTCAGTGTTTGATTTTCATTTATGATCAACGAGATATTAAATAGGCCCAAACAAAAAAAACGTCCAAGTGTGAAAAAATAGTAATTTGCATGAAAAACAAAAATAGTCATCTTAATGAACTCTACCAAGGACTAATGTTAATTAGTAAAGAATGGTAATTTTCAATAAAAATTGTCTGTTTTTACTTTCTTGAAACAAGTGTCATCATTAAAAACTCATTTGAAAATATGATACATCTTACAATTCATCACATTTTTTTCTGCAGTGTAAAATCGTTTTTTTGCATCCCGTTTGAGTTTAAAAAAGTACATACATGACCGTTGTCAAACTTATGTATATTATTTTCAGATGACATATTTGTTCTTCTAATTCATCTACGTCTTTATATTTTCCTCCTTTCCCTTTATTAACAAAAAGGTACGGATATATTAAGCAGTTTTCAGAATGAAAGAGTAAAACCTGCACAATAAACGGTTAATATCAAGAAGCCCGTCTAGCTCAGTCGGTAGAGCGCAAGGCTCTTAACCTTGTGGTCGTGGGTTCGAGCCCCACGGTGGGCGACATATCTTTTAAGAATGACACCACCGATAAACTATGTATTTATTGGGACAGGCAATCAATAAGAGGGAGCACCTAAGTTTAGGGTTCAAAAGTTTTGAGGAATTATTGGCTCATAGTCTCACACTTTGCTTTTCATTCAACCACTTTTATAAAGTCGTGGGGAAATTGTAAATGAGCTTTTTTGCTCATTGTTGTTTCGCAGACTTTTAATGACTTTCTTTTTTAAGGCATCACTGGAAATAATTTGGAATCCTTGGCCATACACGTGGATAGGATCCCTTGGTGATGATAGGGCCCGGGCTTTTTTCTTTCGGTAGGCGACCACACCTCTGTTCCTCACCCAACGTACAACCATTCTCCTTTTCTTTTCCATTTTTGGTATCTCTGATGGATAATGGAAACCAAAGATATGTATGTGTGTGTATCCTTACCACTTTTATTTTTCTCCATTCTCTTTCCCAAACAGGAATATTGGGAAATTGGGCCTGCAAAACCTTCCTAGATACTTATGGATGCCAAGATAGGACATGCATATATATTGGTACAAATGGTAGATTTGTTCGTCTCCATCAAGCCGCACCCCAATTCTAAACTTGACTTTAACCTGGATAGTAGAATTTAGCGTAAAAGATAAATATGCTTCTAACTTTTTTTAAAATTAGATAAAAGTACCTCTCACTTGATGAATTATGATACTCTTTTATTGTGCTGAACCACGTGAATGTTAGGAAGGAGGATGATGTGGCCGTAAATGGAATTTAGCGGGCTGTAACGAAGCCACATGGTCACGGTCGTGGTTCAGTCCAACAAAGGGTATTAGTGTCCAATTTTCTCAAAAGTTAGGAACATGTAGGTATTTTATCAAAATAAAAAATATTTTTGTTTGATTTTAAAAAAAATGAGAGTTATATTTATCTTTTATCTTAGAATTTAAGAACTCTGGCAGTGTGGGGTGTGTAAGTGTGCAGTGGAAGGAAAAATAAAAATAATATCCGATGCTTCTTCTATTCAACCCATATTCATTATTGCTGATCAAAAAATATATAAAAGGATTCTTTTTATTTGCATTTTCCTAAGTTTGCTGGTGCTGTTAAATTGCAACTATCACTATATGTATTTTGTTAGAAAATAAAATTAGGGTTTGCTATGATCATGTGTGTTCATCAATAATGTTCTTGACTTCTGGTTTTCCTGCAGATTCACCTTTTCAATAAGAATTAGATGTATATTTAGATAGAGCAGTACGTAGGTACTTGAATAATTATAATTAAGAACTTATTATGTGTATTTAATTTACAATAAACTCAACGAATTAGAGATATAAAAAATAATAATTGGTATATCCTAGATAGTCTCTCATCATCTCACAGATTCATTCTAACTCAATGCCCTATCATCTATGTTCTGGATGCGTTTCTGCTTTTGCCATCCAAATGCATGGGCGAAGGGGGCTCTGATAGAGTTGTGTCAATGATTTGAGCAATCGGATGGACAATTAGGTTAACTAAGATTAATAAAAAATCTTATTATTGAATATTTAATAATGGAAAAGAAGGCGACAATAGGAATTTTGCGGCAAAAAATAAAAAATACAAACAATAATAGTCGCTATTGGTTCTCCGTCTAACACCACTACAGTAGTGTGTACTACATATATGTATATGTCATATACTGTATATTATATAAATTCGTATTATTATTCGTTTATATATCATGCGCAAATATATATATATAAAGTGATGGTGGGTTTGGTGATTTTGTACGTAGTATAATAATATATTAATTATATGCTATACTTGATTTACATATTTTGTTTTGTTGTATTTAATTTTTTACTTTTTCCGTATGACTTTGATTCCTAAAGCGATAATGCATTCATGACTAATTGACTTTATACAAAGAAATGGCCTATTATCCCTGTAATCATCTCTATGGGCCAGTATTGTCTTTTCCTTTCTCTGTGTGTGTGTGTGATATACTGATATCTTCAATCTAGCCTTGTCGCATCTCAATGTTTCAATGCTAAACCACATGTATATGTATGTATGGCTGTAAAACTTTTTTAGGTAATGTTTTTATTTCTAATTGGAAATAAAAAAAAGAAAAGAAAAACTTTATCAGAACAAAATTAAACTTCATTATGTATTATTATTCTCACAATCATGTCTACTTCCTTGTTACAGCATTTTTCTTTTTCAACTAACTACTGTAGTTTAAAGAATCCGATGTTGGATCCAAATAGATTGAAATTGCTTTGATATGATGGTTATAAGAGAATAATCATCTTACCGTTAAACACAAAACAAGTAGTAATAGTAATTAGAGAACGCTATATGCATCTACTCTCAAGTACTTCATGTGTTTGACAATGGAAGTAGTAGTAGGTTGCCAAATTTAATTTCACTCGGCACCAAACCAGGCAAGGAATATGTATTTCCTGTATGCATTAATGGCTATAGTAAATATTGCATGCCTTTACTTGAATGGCCTCAATGTCCTTTTGTTCAACTAAGGCTATAGTATATTCCAATATACTTCATCTTCTTCGAATATTAGATTTAGAACTAAATTTGATATTCAATTATTTACATCAACGAATTAAAAAAAATCAATAAAACAATAAATAGGATATTTACAATGATGAATATTCTAAAACTTAATTGGTATACCATTGGTTAGATTTAATACTCACAATTTATTTAAGAGATAAATGACGATGTATAAGATGAGAAAATTAAGTTTAAATAATGTGCAAGTTATTTGTAACAAGCAATTGAAGAGTGCTTTTTTCCATCAAAATTTCATTTTCTCCTGGAGTCTCTTGTTTACTGAACTATTTTACCAAGTTCATATATTGAGAATTAAGCTAACTCAATCTTAGCTGAAGAAATTGAGTGAATTCAAGGGCCCACTCAGTAAAGTTAATTAGAGTATGTACAAAGACATAACATAAGGCTATAAACTATAAAAATCCTTGTTAATTAACAAAAACACAACTAAACTTAAAAGATGGATTTTAAAAATGTTTTGAAAAAATATTAAATCCCAGCCTGAGGTGGATGACAGTTGTTGCACTGCTTACAATTTTTTACTCTTGGCTTCGTACGCACTTGACATTTCTATGCTCTAATTCACTTCTAACTTCATTAATGTTACTCATGACAGTTCACTAGTGAATCAATGGAACCCAATGTCTATTCAGTGATAAATAACGATTAACGATAGAAAAACAAAATACAGACAGTACTTTCTCTTAAATAAAAAGTAAAAAAAAAAATTAACAATATTAGCTTGATTAACTGCAACATATATATGGCCAAAATTACAAAATATAATTAATTAATAAGAATTTTCATCACAATTATGATTTTGTAATATTGTTAAAGAGACAATGATGCCACTATGAAAAGTTAAATTTTGTTATACACCAACATACGATGCCCTTAACATTTCTCTTTTTAATGTGTCATTAAAAATTAAAGCATGTTATATATTTTTTTTTTTTGTTGACTATTAAAGCATGTTATATAGCTATAAATAATTAGTTACCAATTAATTATCTTATAAATAATATATATAAATTTGATATTTATGAACAATTTAATTATTTTAATTTGAGAAGAAAACATTAAATATTAGCTGTACTAACAATCTTATCACTCAAAATTAATTCAATCCTTTTTTATGTTAATTTTTTTTGTTATGTTGTTTACCCATTAAAATTAGTCATAAGTGTATATGTACATTGAAAATGATAAAACTATATGTATTTTTATATATAAGTTATATAATAAATGATTTTGGTGTGTAATTTTTTTTTTCAGTTAATAAGAATGATTTTTATTAGATTATGGCAAAGAATTTAGTTGAGTTAACAAAAGTATTTAACCATTTATATACGCGACATTACTCATTAGTTAGGGGTTGTTACAATATGTTAAAAAATGAAATAAAATAAAAGAGAAATATGATGATATCATATATATTAAAAGCTTATTAATGAATATGATGTTAATTTATTTGACTCTGGCATACGATAAAGTTGTCCTGCGACATACGATGAACTTTTTGACGCCATTGTTGCTTCCAGTCTCCGTCAAGAACTGTCGTCCAAACTCCAAAGAGCACTGGTGAGGGGGCTAGATCCATTCCTAGGTTAAACATTCTCAGTACTTCACAAAAATAACAGAACCCAAATTATGAACAATCCCTCCTCTCTCGCAACGTAAACCCAAAATTCAAAATAAATATAATAAGAATCCTTTTATTTAATTATAAAATTAATTGAAAGTATTACCGCAAACAAAATCAAACAAGAAAAGAAGGCAAGACCATCCAACGAACAAAAGATAAAAGAAATAATAAAAATAAGAATGAATGAGTAAATAATAAAGGAAAAATAATAAAAATAAAAGAGCTACAGAACGTGAAACGGATGTCGAAACTCAAAAACTTAAAAACTAGTGAGAAGGAGCGCGTGATAGGGAGTCGCGAAATGAGTGGGATGTGAGAAGCATGGTTAGTGATGAGCTCCTGGTTTCGTACGTGGGGACTACTGTTCCTGTGTTACCTCGTTGCAGCAGTTCCCATCAACAACCCTGAGGAATGCCCCCCACGCGCAAATGGAAAGCGCGTGAGGTTTCTGCAGATGAGCTAAGCTATGAGTATGAGGGAGTGAGTCTCATTTGCCTTGCTATTTCTGGCTTCCTGCCCCATTCCCCTTTCTCCATCCATCCACATAACTATAATTTCTCACTCACTAGTTCTTCATCTCTCTACAGATCGCCATTTCAGAAATGCCTAACCATCGCAAATTCAAATTCCGGCCCCCTCTTCCCACTTGAAACAATTTCATTGCCATCCGGACGGCCTAAGCCATCACAACCACTAACAACATCATGTAAGCAAAACAAATCCTCCACGGCCCTCACCTTGAGCTTCCATCATCACATACCAAAGTTTTTTTATTTATTTGTGTTTGAGTGGGTTCTGTTGGTCAGTTCCACTGCAATGGCGGCGAGCAACGCTGCCACAACGCCCTCCGTGGACTCGGCTTCAGCAGAGGAGCTATCGGTCAAAGCCATTAACAAGCGCTACGAAGGGTTGGTCATGGTTAGGACCAAGGCCGTAAAGGGAAAGGGGGCTTGGTACTGGGCGCACCTCGAACCCATGCTCCTTCACAACGCTGACACCGGTCTTCCCAAAGCCGTCAAGCTCCGCTGCTCTCTCTGCGACGCCATTTTCTCAGCTTCCAACCCTTCCCGCACAGCCTCCGAGCATCTCAAGCGTGGGACTTGCCCCAATTTCAATTCCGCTGCCAAACCCATTTCCTCCGTTTCTCCCGCCGCCGCCATGGCCTCCTCTCCCTCTCCTACGGCCAACCACAACCACCGCAAGAGAACCTCCACTTCATCCCCCGCCGCCACGACCGGTCCCGCTACGTCGTACCACGTGACGCCGCTGGCGGTGGTGGATCCGTCGCGGTTCTCCGGGGAGATCACGTACACTTCGGCAGGCTCAGCGGCGGTTACGACGACGGGTTTGCTAGCGCAGCAGCCGCATTTGATGTTGTCGGGAGGGAAAGACGATTTGGGAGCTCTGGCTATGTTGGAAGACAGCGTGAAGAAGCTCAAGAGTCCAAAAACGTCTCCCGGTCCAACGCTGAGCAAGACGCAGGTGGATACCGCCTTGGATTTCCTCGCCGATTGGGTATACGAGTCTTGTGGTTCGGTATCGTTGTCGAGCTTGGAGCACCCCAAGTTCAGAGCGTTCCTGAACCAGGTTGGTTTGCCGGCGGTCTCTCGAAGGGAGTTGATTGGCGGGAGGTTGGATTCCAAGTTCTCAGAGGCGAAGGCGGAGTCGGAAGCGAGGATGAGAGACGCGATGTTCTTTCAGTTATCGACGGAGGGTTGGAAAGCAAAGAGCAGTGAAGATAATGCGAATGTGGTGAAGATGAGTGTGAATCTGCCGAATGGGACCAGTTTGTACAGAAGAGCTGTGTTTGTGAGTGGCTCTGCTCCTTCCAAGTACGCAGAGGAGGTTCTGACGGAGACAATCACTGCCATTTCCGGGAATGTTGTTGACAAGTGTGTTGGCATTGTTGCTGACAGATTCACCTCCACTGCTCTCACTAATCTGGAGTCTCACAATCATTCCATGGTTAATCTCTCTTGTCAGTACCAAGCCTTCTCCTCCCTAATCAAGCACCTCTCCAAGGCCCTTCCCTTCTTTCAGACCGTCACTCGCAACTCTTTCAAGATCGCCTCCTTTTTCAATTTCAACTCTCACCATCTCAGGAATGCTTTCCACAAGTACCAAATCCAGGAGTACGGCCATGCCTCCATACTCCGAATGCATGATGATCTCTTCGCCTTTGGCCCTGTCTTTGACATGATGGAGGACACGCTCGCTTCTGCCCGTGCCTTGCAGCTTGTCCTGCACGATGAACAGTTCAAGATTGTGTCCATTGAAGACCCAACCGCCAGGGAGGTCGGGGATATAATCGGAGACGTTGGGTTCTGGAACGAGTTAGATGCTGTTCACTCGCTGGTGAAATTGGTGAGGGACATGGCTCAGGAGATTGAGTCAGAGAGGCCTCTCGTTGGGCAATGCCTTCCCTTGTGGGAAGAGCTGAGAAGCAAAGTGAAAGAATGGTGTTCTAAGTTCCACGTGGCGGACGGAGCGGTGGAGAAGGTGATCGAGAGACGGTTCAAGAAGTACTACCACCCTGCTTGGGCTGCGGCCTACATCCTTGACCCGCAGTATCTCGTGAGAGACACGAGCGGCAAGTACTTGCCGCCGTTCAAGTGCTTGACGGCGGAGCAGGAGAAGGACGTGGACAAGCTGATAACAAGGCTTGTTTCGAGGGAGGAGGCGCACATTGCTCTGATGGAGCTCATGAAATGGAGAACGGAAGGGCTTGATCCGGTGTATGCACGCGCCGTGCAGATGAAGGAGAGGGATCCCGTCACCGGGAAGATGAGAATTGCGAACCCCCAGAGCAGTAGGCTTGTTTGGGAATCATATCTGACCGAGTTCAAGTCCTTGGGGAGGGTTGCAGTTAGGCTCATTTTCCTTCATGCTACTTCTTCTTGTGGCTTCAAATTGAATTGGAATCTCTGGAGATTCCTCTCTGGGGGGCAAACACACTCACACTCCAGGGCCGCACTCGATAGGGTTCAGAAATTAATATTCATTGCTGCTCATTCCAAATTGGAGAGGAGAGATTTTTCCACTGATCAACATAAGGACGCAGAGCTTCTTGATTTCCCAACTTCTGACGATGATGTCTTGAACGACGTTCTTGTCGATACATCTTCCGTCTAGTAACATTTTTTTTCTATTTAAAATTTGATTAGGGGTAAGGGGAAGGAGAGCTTGATTAATCATAATTTAGGAACTTTTTTTTTTTCTTTTTAAAAGAATTTATTGAATTCTTTCCAATTAGTTTTCTCTTGTGATCTTATTATCTCCTTTCATTATTATCATTATTGTATTCTTTCTTCTTTGCTCAGCTCATCAGTGGGAGGATTTTGGCGGCGGGTAGTAAGTAACAGGGGAATGAATTTTGTATTTTGTGGTGTCATCCTTCATCCTTAGCATGATTTATTTTCCAACTAGTTAAAATATGCAGGGAAAGGAAAGGATAAGATAGACCTTTGTAAAGCTAGAGAAGGAAAAAACAATTGCATGAGCAACTCCAGAAACGGGATGATAGAGTGTTGTATAAAAGTGTATGTGGCTCTACTAATTTCGAGATTTTGATGATAAAAATAAGAATAATATTTGTAAAGTTGGGCATGGAATTGTCCTTTGGTGAATCTATTTGTAAGCAATGCTCAAACACGTTGTTTTTCCGCCTTACATCATTCGCTAAAAGCTGCAATCATATTCTTGTCAAATGTGGCTAGCTAACTTTGGGCATCAAACATTGTCTTAATGGGGTTCAATCCTGTTACTGTTACTACTAGTTTTTTTTTATACTCTATAAAGAATCTCCGCGTTTTAATAAAATCTGGTAAGTTAGCTCCTCTATCAATCACTTCTTGGACTAATGAATCCTTTCCACCCTACACCTAGAAACAAAGGGAAACAGCTTTTCTGACTACTTAAAGTCAAAGCTGTGCCATAAATCATCCAATCCCAAGGGTCTTTGTTGATGAAATCACGTCAAATATAGTTGTGACTTTTCAAATGGACACTTGTTTTCAAGTTCAGTCAAGATGTTGATTCCTTGGTAAGTTCAGTGTCTTATGGTATTGGCAGCAGAATATAAGGGGACCTTTGTTTGCTAGCTAAAGCTGTCATGAACATCACTCCAATGGGGATGGGGTCCCAATCCCACATTATTAACTTTGCTTTCCACTGCCCAAAGACTACAACTCCCACATTATTATTAACACAAATTTACATCTTCTAACAGTATATATATAAATTTTTCCACATATTAAAATACTAAATAGCAAAACTTGGTGTTGTTTCTACTCTTTATGAGGATTGAGGAGTTTACTGTATAGTGTGGATCCTGTGCAGTATAGAGTTTGAAGTACTATGATATGTATAGTGTGGACACTGTAGAGTGTAGAGTCTATAGGTATCAATAAAATTAAAACCTTATTGTTCGGTGGCAGTGGACAATGGTAGAAGTACAAATTACAATGGTATATATGGTTGGTCTGGTGAGGAACCCATGAAATAGGAATGGTTGGTTGTTATTAGAACTGGCTTGACCATAACCTAGTAAAGCAGGTCTTAATTGACTTGAATTTCAAGCTGTCTATACTGTTAAAACTTAAAAAGGCTTAAGACAGTTGTCTATATTCCCAACTTAGTTAGATTCTTATATTTTTCATTTTATTTTTTTTAAAAGGAAGAATATTTAAATAGTAATTAAACAATCCAGTTTAAGTAAGATAGAATTATTTTAGCAAAAATATTATTTCTTCTAAAAATTATTAGGTAACCAATACTCTTACTTTGTATTTGAACTAACATTAACCAGTTTTATACTAAAATTGTTGGTGAAGTGTTACCATTCTTAAATTATAACTCAACATTGCTAGTTTTATTTTTGGTTTCCAAGATATCCCACTCGACAGGCCGAGAACTAATCATCCATAAATCTAAGTTTCATCAAGGGGTTTGTCGCTGACCAATGAGTTGTTGCATGCATAAAGTGATATTTGAATTTCTGATACTTGTTTAAGCAGACTAGTGAACTAATCACTAGACCAACTCAAGTTGACTAACATTGCTAGTTAAATGGAACAACTTTAGATTGATGGTCGTCAGTAAAATTAATTAGTGTGTGATTAAGAAGGAGCAGGGGTAAGCTAAAATGTATCCCATGCAGTCATGCAGGTATGTTTGGTCTAAAATCTGAAGCCCACCAGCATGAGAATATGTATGTATAGTAGTGGAGGTCATTTTCCAAGCATTGGTTGGTGTTGGTGTTGCTATTGTGGATAGATATTAAAGCCTTTTTTCTTAAATGGAGCAAGGTAGCTTTGGGTAACTTGTGTTTTAAACATTCCAAAGATTGTGTGATATGGTTCATGGCAGGGTCATTGGATGATTGCGAGAAAGGTGTTGAGAGGACCCAAAACAAAAGGGGCTCTGTCGGCATGAAGCAACACAGAAAATGCAAGTCTAGTAGTAGTAGAGATTTGAGAGAACCCATTCTTGATTCTTCAACACATAGAATTTTCATTTTTAACCCAGCTACTCCCCCTCTTTCTTTTTACCAAAGCTAAACTTTAATAATATGGTTGTTGAAACCCAAGAAATAAGAAATTATTATTATTGAAATTGATTCGTTTTTGCTAAAAGTTCCGCATCTTAAGCTGCTTCTACGAACGCTTTCTTCAAACATATATAGCAAGGATGCTCCTATAGTGTGTGACAAAATATGTTGTAAAGTTTGAAAATGATAGGCACCTATATATCTATTATTAACAGGGTTCCCCATAATTCTTTTCAAAATAATATCATATCTTACCAGAACCAGAACACTTCTGTATTATATCCTACAGCAATGAAAATGAAATTGTCTAGTTTTAGTTGAAAAAAATTGCAAATTTTGAAGTCTGAAATTAATCTAAGCTAAAGATTCGATTTGTTTGCTACTACTACGTGGGGTATTGTACGAGCTGGAAGGAAGCTAGTCAATTGAAAATTTCACATCATTTTCCGTATATGCCAGCTAGTCAATTGAACATTTGAACAATGCTACAGAGGACCCAAACATCAATAACAACTTTTAACTTTATTAAAATACTATTTAACAGAACCCTGTTTATTTACTTATTATTTAATATGATTAACTTTAATATAATCAACTAGCGCATCAAGTTCACTAAATGTTTGGCTACCAAAAATATTGAATAACTTATCTTTGAATGCAACTAACAATGTTTAAACTTATATTTACCCATATCTTTATGCGTATAACTACTATTTTTCCAAAAAAATTAGCTAGTAAATGTCTTTAGAAAGTGTTTAATATAAAATATTTTTTTTAAGATTTAAAAATTTTAGTTCTTCTATAATGGATGTATCCAATAAAAAATAAAATAAAATAAAATAAAAAGTTGAAAAAATATTCACTTTCGGGATCTTTAACAAATGTGGTTCTTGTTAGTGGGAACTTTTAAGAGAGAAATTTTTGTAAGGCCCCGTTTTTTGTTTTTCAGTGAAGATGCATAGTAAGGTCTAGTAATGGCATGCTTATGATGGTTATATGTGGAAATTATGTTGGCATCGATATTGGCCGGATCGGAATGAACCCTTTTATTCAAGTCAGCAATTAAAAGAGCTTCCCAGTTCTGGAAAGCTTCCACTAGTCTCCTGTATTCTATCTTTCGTTTATTTTTCACGGAATACAGTTAAATTAATAATAAAAAACCAACAATGATTAAAAGTGCATGTATAAAATAATGAAAAGAGGAGGCAGATAGAAGAGAAGCTGCTTTTATTATTTTGATGAGAAGATGATAATGGTGTAGTGCTCATTCATATTCATGATAGTCATAATAGTAATTACACATCCTCGTGGGGGGAGCTGTTATGTACGAATTTCCAATGTTTTTTATGGTGTTCCGCGTTCGCACATTCACTCCCTCACCACTTACTGCAAACAGTTAAAAAGGTGATAATAGAGATTTGTTCGAGTATTCGCCATTATTATTAAATATAAAAGTGGTAGTAGAGAGTAAAAAATCAAGACTAATGCTATATGCATCATTATATTTATATATATTTTATTTATAATATAAAAAATATAAATATTATCATAGAAAAATTCACAAATCACACGAATATAACATACTATAGTTCGTATAGTACAAGTGTATTAGTTGTTATTATTATTATTATAATTGAGTTAGGGGTCATGTAATTACTCATTTTAGTGAGAGACAGAAATGATTGTCGGCAAGGCCTTAACAAAGCTGACTACTCACCTACCAAAAGTTCATTCTCTCTCTCTCACACTCACAACTTTCTCTGTTTGTCTGTGTGTGTCAATCTCTCTCTAGAGATCGAGTGTAGAGAGTAGAAAGATATATTAAGGGTTTTAATGTGAGGTGTATGGTATGCACTACACCATTTTATTTGTGGTTAAAGAGAAAAAGGAAAGGAAAGATAATGATTAGTATAGGACGACAGAGAGACTTTATACAAGAATCTTGGCTGTTCCAAAGGCTAATTATGTAAGCTTTATTAATTATTGTTGGTTTTAGTTAATGGGTGAGTTGATTTGTATGTCCTTTTGTAGCGGGAAGAGCACATTGAAGCATTGATGCTTGACAGAAAGAAGAATGCTGTTTGCCATATGGGTACCCACACAAATATACGCATATCTACTCACTACTCACCACTCCCTACCTAGAACCTCAACCTACCCTACCTTTCATTTTCTCTCTCTGCTTAATTTCCCTAAACATCTCATCTAATAACATTATTACCTTTTCCTATTTAGCTACTGGTAAATGCCAATTACCATGCTACACTACTCATCAACCAATATTAGCAGTACCCTATGCTTTATTACTATTTTCTTTTCCTTATTACCATCATCACACCTCATTTATGTAACTTACTTAACAACGAATTAACTTCTCATTTCTCAATAATGCCCTATTCAATTTACTGCCTTAATTTCCTCTTCTTTTTGATTATTCTTGCATGCAATAATAACAAGTTTTTCTTAATATATAATATAGACTCCAACATTGTTAGGTAACTAATAAAAATTCAGTCAACATTAGTCAACAATTTAAATTAAATATCCTATTTCTTTAGGTTTCAGATATTCTATTTATAAAAAATACAAAATTGAGTGATTGTTAGTTACTTTAGGTTTCGAATGTTCTTCGAATGTTCTATGACTTACGTCCTAAAAACAGTGGTTATGAATGTTATATATTTTTTTAATTGATTTATTAGTTAGAAAAATATTGATTACCTATATTTTTCTTATATACTCACTCCGAACTAATTAATAACTAAATTTATTTGTCTAATTCATGTTGGGACGACAATCACGCTGAACAAAATTTTACTAACGCATGAAATAAATGAATTCTTAGATTGTTTGTTGTCTGGTAGAGATTAACATTAACATAATTTATCTTACTTGAAAATGTTGTTCATGCATATATTGGACCAATATTAATTAGTTATTCGTACATTACTACTTTCTCCGGCAGACATTTGTATATATAAATATATATATACTGTAGTTTCACGTGGAACAATATTTTTTCATATACCTTACCTTTCTACGAGAAATTTAATTCCTTCTCTAATACACGAACCCAAAAGGCTTGGTTCTTTATGCACTTTTCCACTAGTCCATGCCTGTATTAAAATAAGAGAAAGGAGTAATTAATCGTTATGTGGCAGGAAATGTGTCTTGTAATTAAGTTACTTAGTTTCATGCTTGTTATTTAAATGTTTATTTGTCAGTAGTATCTTTTATATGTTGTCGTATTCCGTTCAGTTTACCCTTGTGACTAGTATATATACACACATGCATGGTATATTACATTATTTTATGTTGACTGCGTTCTATAAGGATTATCGCGGCAGACATACTTTTCTTTTATTCTTAGCTTCTTTTCTTATATTTTTTTTTAATTTAGTTATATCCTTTCTGGCAAAAAAGATTTCAAACCCTTTGCAGGTGGGATGGAAGTGTAACTATTCGTTTTTTGAAATTTGTTTATTAATTATATATTATTATGAATATTTATTAATAAGAAAGATATACTTGAGAGTAGAAGCATGTGATAAATTCATGAGTATGATTAAAAGACTTTGTTTTTTTTTATCTGGTGGATTCAGATCTTAATATTTGAGGAATAATATATAAACCTTTATGTCTAATTAGTTAAAGCAATTATATATAAAAAGTATAGTAGATAAATTTGTAATTATAAGTAATGATAAAATCCATGATTGAGTATCTTGTGAAACAATAACCAAATTATAGCATAAGCGGTGGACATCATATCTAGTCATCATCAGTTAGTTTAATCTCTCTCCCAAATCCCTCTTTTGTTATATCGTTTCGATACGCGGATGAATTTAAGTATAGCTAATTTCACAATGCAAGCAATGGTTTCTCTCGCGCGTGCAGACAAATATATTAATTGGTACGGCACGCTAACTTATTTAACTAGTACGAGCAGTCAAAGTTTACATAATTTTTCTGTATATATATAATTCTTTTCCTTTGGGACTCATATTGCACCAATCACATCTCTCTATTAATTCTAGAAATTTACAAATGGTCAAGTTATATATGTTTTATTTGTTTATAATATAATTCATTCTGGAAAAAAGAAAGGAAAAAAAAATGTTTAGGAATGTATGCAAAACTTAATATATATATTGTCAACATAATTGTTTTCTTTGAGACTATGATTTCCCCCGTTTAGGTTGGGTCCATACTAGGAGAAGTTGCAATGATTATAATAAGTTAATAAGCCTTACAAACCAATGAGCGAAAGGACTGAAATCTTATGTAAATGATGGTTGCGGGTGGGACTAATCCATTTTTAATGGAGTTTTACTTTTGGTGGTTCTTGTTGGAGCTAACACAAAATAACGATCAAGCATTAAGAAATGACTTTATATAATTTAATATTGTTTTTGGGAATGAGAATCACTTTTGTTTAAAGCCGTAGATGGTGCACTTTAATTTAATTTCGTATTATGATAGTAGTGCAATTTCTACAGGTGCGTAATTCCGTGACGTGGCTAGATGAGAATGGCTACACATCATGATCCATGTTAGAGGAGCTATCTGAAATGACAATGGTAACCATTGTAGAGATAGAATCCAATGCAAATGAGAAGGTGAAAGTGGGAAAGTGGGGTTTGGGGAGGGGTTATGAAGTTGGTGTTGCCTTTTGTCCTTTGTGTGCGTCTATGTACACAATCTCCAAAGGAGATATGGAGGGTATAAGTAGTATTGCCAATTTGTAGCCTTGCATGGTTGCTTACTGCAAAAGAATAATATAAAAAAATAAATTAATAGTTAGTTGGATTAGTTAACGAATTTCGCGTGATATGATGGCTATTGCTCCCATTACAAGTCACCTCAAGCATGAAAAAAATAAGCATTTGGAAAATTGTAGAAGCATGAGGCACGATCGAGAAATGGAATGTATAGTTATAATAATGATTAATAGTAGTTAATTAACCTTATTTGGTTTATAAATTTTAGAGTGGTAGAACTACTGCTTACTGGTAGTACTGTAGTAGTAGCAGTAGCAGGCGTAGGTGCATAATGTATTTGGTAGGACGAAGTATAGCAGGGTAGAGGGGGTAGGTATTTGTGTTTGCTAAACAAAGGAGTTAAGGAGACATGGGACCATACCTTACGCCTCACACCATGAATCTATCAAAAATTCATAATTCATCTCATCGTTCTACTACTTAACTCTTCTATTTCCTTTTCCGGATAATTTGTTTTTGTTAAAATTTGGTTGGATTGTCGTATGACTCAAAATGTATTTAATATGGGCTGGCGATATCAATCTTGAAATTGGGCCTCACGTAAGAGCCCATGGAGTGTGCACGTGGTACGTATCTAAGTTTGAAATTCAGTGCAAGTGTGCAACCTCGGAGAAGGTTCCAAACTCCAAAGCCGCTATGGGTGCGGGCCCCACCGAGTACTGGATATTCAGAGATAATTGGTCTGTCTGTTCTCATCCTAGGAAATGGACCATCACCCACCCCAAATCACTCCTTTGATTGGGATTGCTGATGTCTTAATGCTGCAATGGAAGTACTGATCTCACTCAGACAATTGGTCTCTCAGAGTCAGATCCAAACAACCACGCAGACCCACTGTTTGTTGCTTGGTTTTCTTGCTAAAATGGCAATCGTATCTTAATATCTTGTATGAATATATTAAAGCCGCAATAACCTTTTCCTTTGTCTAGTGTTCTGATAGCCGCGTTTGTCGTAGGATTCACACTCAAAAGGAAAGTAGTTATATTATATCTGAGACTATATCACAAATTGACAACTGAAATATCTACTTGTTTATAATTGTCTGCTTATATTCATGTATTTCTGATTTTATTTATTTTAGCTAT
>JASCZI010151044.1:133645-153352 GCA_036250425.1 Stylosanthes scabra | reverse complement strand
CGGTTAGTGAACAATTAAGATTTTCCAGTCTGCATTCACTCGGCTGAGACACAAGAAGCCGAATGGCAAAGAATATTCAATATTAAGATTACATTATATTACAATTTAATTTACAACAAAGGTATCATGTCTGAAGCTCGTTTCCAAGTCCATGACATCATATCTGGATATCATCCAATGAGAGTTCATGCGTCGTTATCATCTTCAGTTTCTGCAAAAACAAAAGTCCCAAACATATAGTACGCACGGGTCATGGCAAAGAAAAACATTTGCATTGCAAAGGGTCAAAATCGAAACTTCAATACCGTAATAAATTGGGCAGGATCATCAAGACTTGATGAACCTAGAATAATTTCCCTCTTCAGCTTTCCAGTAAGTTTGTGACAAGCCCTAAGCTGAGGATTATATACATCAAATCAGGCCAGAGAAACTTTTAAACAGAATAAATATTATATTATAACCTCATTTTATCAAAAAATTAATGTTTAGAAAGAGAACCTCCGATCTGGTTGCTCCACCAACAATGAATACAAAAATTCGTCGCCCCATCTTCTTGAAATCACTGGATGCATGTCTTAGCACCGAATCACTACAAGCCCACAGGAAATCATAAAAATTGCATGTAAGTTGCAGCATAGAGGGAAGATAACCTGAGTATACTATCTTATTTTCTAGTCACACTGGACGAAAGGAAATGGAAACCTTGAATATCCATCATCAGAGCCACGTGGTCGAGCCCAAGTTGGTGTTCGTCTTGATCTCATTGAATGAGGTGGAGGAATCGGGTTTGCAGTCCCCGCAAATGGTGAACCATGGAATGTTGGACTCGGATCATTCAAACATGGATAATCTTCCTTTGACAAATCATTTTTCGTAAGTTTTTCAATGAGTTCCTGAAGAATCATCCACTCATCAGATATGAAGATAAGAACTTATGATGAAGCTAAATCATGCAAACACATCCGATTGGATCATCGTAATGAATATTATTCTCTTCTTATATGAAACTTGCTCCTTATATTATGATGATATCAAAGTAGATGAGACGACTCAGAAACAAGGACACCCAACTATCATGCGGAGTCCATTGGCTCAACAATAACCTACCACTTCTCTTAGGACGTAACAATCAGATTAAGGGGAAGGAAATAAGAATATTTTTTTACAAAGCCTAGGAAATCTTCCTATAGTTTTAATAGAATGGGAGTTTTAGTGAGAAAGGGGAATATATGTTGCTCCCTTCAAAAAATATTATGATAAAGCATATTTAGTTATTTTAATAGAAGACAATTATAATGGGATAGTAGATCAGAATCCTTCAATTTTGTCATCCTTATTTATTTTAAACTCTTAAACAAAGTTAAAGTTTAAACCTTCTCCCAATCACCCATATACCCCTTTGGCACCCCTTTTCTTTCCTTCATGCCTCCCCCAAGCACAGTTGAATTTTAATAAATAAATGCATATTTTATGTTGGAAAATCAAATTAGTAATGTAATTTGTACCTCTATTATGGGATAAAAGCGAGATAGTTGCCATGTCTCCTCTTCACCAGCGCGGTCTTTCCTTGCACCACGCTTCTTCTGACAACTTAAAGGACAATTTTCAGATGGAATACAATTAACAATCTTTTAAAATCGTGTATTTAAAATCTAAGCTAGAAACAACCTTATGGATATCAAATTTAAGACCGAAAGCAGTAGTCAAACTTTTCTTGGTATCTGGTTGTCCCCCAAGCATTCTCAAATTATTCACAGCGGTTATATCCTCATCTGTCAACCGTGCTACCTGAAAGGATTTCAAAGGATAAAATTGGATAACAGTAACACCATGGCAGGTGCTAGGACATGCATCATTAAGAATATACTAATTCTTTGTGATATAAAATAAACAGCAAAGGAAAATTAAAATGAAACCAATTAAAAAAGAAACCTTACCTTCATCAAATTTATACCCTTTTCTCCCTCAAATTTCTGAGGATAAACAGCTGCAAGAATCATTATCAAGCGCAATTTATTTTCACGAGAAGCATCCTGCATAAAACAGTATCTCTATCCAATTTAACAGACAGCTAAACAGCGAAAAAGTCATGTGTCTGAATCACAGGTACACCGCATTACACTTTTCTCATGTGCATTGACTAGTATCAGGAATATCAATTTCCTTTTACAAATTTCTTACTTCTTTAGTAGTAAAAAATTTGATCACGTCTTTCATTCCAGCATCTCCAAAAACAATATCTTGCTCCAGCTGACCAAGTTCCCGCAGTCCTGTCTCCCTAATGATGCTATTAATTTTTCCTGCAATCTGGACAAGCAAGCGCTTCATTTACAAAGCTGAGAAAATCATAATTGGATGCAGTATCATTATTAAATGGTTTTTAATCAATAGGCTTCTGTTATTGTTTTAAAAATCATAACTGAGTTCCAATAGGCTGCACCTAAATAATATATACATATAAATTACTGGTAAACTGCAAAAAGTGGTACAAGATTGCAAAAGAACTAACCTCTACATGGAGAGAGAGTTTGTCAATTTGTTCACTGTATTGTGGAAGTGCTTGAACCATCTTTTGCAAGTCCCTTGTAGACATTTCTTTACTATCTCTATAAATGAATTGCGATTTGATTAATTTTAAGTAAAATATATCAAGACATGAACTAGATTAATAAATAATCATTTCTAAAAGCTCCAATTATAGAATTTAGTCAAATTAAGAAGCTAATTTTCCTGAACAACAAATACACATATTTTCCTCTGATTTATTCTCCAAGCAAGAACGTTACCATTTTACGCAACAGCAAATGTTTTGAGATTCAATACAAAAACACGGAGGTTTAAACTTTGAACATTACACGACAGTCTCACATAATTAACATTTGAGTAGATTACACTAACCACCCTTGGGATTAAGTTATATTATACAGAACACCCCTTTTGATTTGACAATAAGTTAACAATTTAGTACTTAGTTAAGCATCAAAATCTTCTCATATAACAATGCCACATAGAAGAAATCCCCAAAACATTAATGCTCACCTTGTTCCATGTTGGATTTGTGCTGCTTTGTTTCTTGAAATGAAGCTGGTCATTTTCTCATGTAACCGTTCACTTGCCTGTCAAGGCTACGAATATCAGAGGGTATTTAAAGTGTAAAATAGTAGAAGCATAATACGGATGGACATACATCTGCAATATGTGCATGGCGAAGCTCAAGCCATATAGGATCATGATCCTCCAAAAGAACCTCTTTTCTCTCAGGTGGACCCCCAGCTTTGCCAGGAACCTTAACAATAAAGTAGAACCATGCTTATAAACAAGAGAACTGACATGAGAGAGAGAGAGAGAGAGAGAGAGAGAGAGAGAGAGAGAGAGAGAGAGATTGCAGAATTTACTTCATGAACATATTTATTTCCCTCCATATTCAGCAAATCATGACACATGGCATCATATGTCCATTCATGTATCACAGGGGCAATCTGCAAATTCAGAATAATATCCTCATTGACTCATTGTAAAAGCACAACAAGGTCAAAAGAATACCAAGTCTATGACCAACAAACAGAGTTTAGAAACCTGATCAAGAGATCTGTCGAGAATGAGCAACTCGCAAGTCTCTGTCTGAGGAAAATTGGGTATAGTTTTTTTATATTTCATAAGGCAGTCCCAGACTCCAGCAGCAAGTTTTGTAGGAATAAGATCACGGAAAGTAGTCACTGTCATTGCATCTAGTGACTTGGCAGCACGAAAGCGAACAAAAGGGAATTCCTAACCCAACAAAAAAAGGGGGAAAAGGAAAATCTTTTAGACTTTTACATAACATACTTCAGGAGACTTCTCAATCAATTTGTATAATTATGTACTGTTGAATACATACTCTTAATGAAGCAAACACTGTAGCAAGCCGCTGAGCCATCAAATTCAAACATGCAACACCTTTCAGATTACTCTCTTCATCACCGAACAGCTCCTCCAAAGCTCTCTCATTATTTGTGATGAATCCCTGCATTATCATTGTTGGGGGGGCGGGAGTGGGGAATGAAGACCACAGATAAGGGACAATGATGACATTCAAAATAATAAACAGGTTTGTTAAGGATCACAAAAAAAAAAAAAAAGAACTCAAGCGAAGGTTCTCAATAAGCAGGATTCGCAAATTCGGAATGTCTAATGAGATATTCTAATAGATACGCATGAATGTTCAAAATTTCCAATTTGCACAAGCGGACTGATCCACTTTTGTCAGTGGTTTTCACTTCAACATGTCATAAGCATTGAACTTATTAACAAACAAAAGGACAGAAAAATGTCTAAATCTATTAACAGACGTGGCATGGATGACAAACAGAAAATGGAATAAATATAAGTACAATGATAGCACATACCTGACTGTCTATGGGAAAATACTCCAAATTCATCTGCATGATGTCACCCAAATGATGGGGAAAACACAATAAGCAATTAAATTGTTTGGGCACAAATATGAATTTAATCACAGTCTCATTCCTAAGTAGAAAATTGCTCACCTCTTTCAGTGCACCTAATCGGGGCAACACCCTAGTATCTTTCTTAATCTCCATAACTAATTCTCTAGGAATGGTTGAGCTGAAGAAAACAAATGCCCTGAAAAAGAGAGAGACAAGAGACAGGGGGAGGCAGAAAAACATGATGTGAGGATGGAATACCATGCACTGGAGAGATATTATAAAGATCATCACATACTTCCTGTATAAGGGTGTCTTTCCAGACATGTCTGACAAAAACATAATTACACTGCAAACAGAAGTGAGGAGAAAGTCATTAATTAAGCAACTAGTCTCAGGAAATTGACAGTATTGAAAAGATGGGTGCATATGTTACTTCTCTCTTGTTGGCTGGATGAAATATATAGCATCAATGGTGGGCAAGGGCTGTCTTCGCTTGTATATGTCTTCAACCACTACAAAAATTAGTAGAAAATCTCAGCATAGAAGAAATATAGTCAAGAAAAGGGGAGGCCCAAGGAGAAGCCACATGTGAACAGAGAGGCCATATGCACAACTATAACCCATGAGAACAGGTCAGAAGGAAGCAACTATACAATGCACAGAGGCATACCTTCTTCGTAAGAACTAACTAATACTATTTGTGGAAAGCCTACAATATAAGTCCACTAAATAATTTTCCCATATTGTCATATTCACGGGATCCACTCAAAGATGGTGGAAGAAAAACAAGAGAAAATTATGGTGGAAAAATATTGATTAGCTATTGGTAGAAATGAAAATGACTACTCAAAATATAATCTTGTGTTTCTTACATGAGACACCTTCATCAGTGATATCAGCCATCTTGCATGAGTGAGACATTATCTTCACAGTAAGTTTATCCATTATAAGTACCTGCAAGCAAGCAGGCCATGAACCAGTATAATTACCAGAACTAGCTGCACATCTCCTTGTCCATAATGCATAAAACATAAAGATTAAATGAATCTATGCATAATTCATCAAACTAGTGGCATCAGATACCTTCCAAGTCGATTTCGAATCACCAGTTTTTGCTGACCTTAGCATTTCATGTAATAATCCTGAGGCAGTTCCAGTTCAAAAAAGTTAAATGAGTCTGTGTGAGCAATTAAACAATAAGTAATTTACTATTCAAGGAAGGGGAAAAAAACTAAAAGGACGCAATCCTTGCAAAAGACTGGCAAAATATAATCACTTTCCAAACCTAATCATTTAAATTTGATCAAGCCTTGTCTAAGCATATACAGCACAAGCTTAAGGTTGGCAGTGTCTCTAATAAATGTCAGCTAGAAGCTGAGGAAGCCATAAGGGGCATGCATACTAGTTGATCTCATGAAAAACATTGAGATTGTGAAACTCTAACCCACTGAAACGACAATAGTAGGAAGTGTCATTGCCATTGTGAATGCCTATTTTGAATGCAGTAGCACTAGCTTCGTGACCGTGAAGTACTTGTTTGTGAGCTCATGCGCTAAAGTTAAAGCTAAACCCCGTTACTCAGAGAATAGATAATTCAAGAAAAAACGAAGAAACGGCATAAATAGGACCGCATGAACACTGAGCAATCAAAATAGAGTTCGAGAACAAAATAGTTGAGAAAGAATAAACAAGGGGAAGGGGAGTTACTCTCGCGGGTAATTTGCTTGAAACTTTTGTGGTCGGCGGCATAAGAAGAAGAAGAGGAATCAGAATCGGACATAGACATGATTGATGCTGTGTACTGTACAGCTTGCCCTTTCTGATTGATTATCGGTTGATGGCCTTAGAAATGGAGATGGTCGATGAAAAGGTATTGAGGAACAAAGAAGCGCGTGAAGACGAAGGGAGGAAGAAAGGGATTTAAGTTAACTTTGAGAGAGGGTTTATATATTTGATTGAGAAAACGGAAAAGTAAAACAATATTGTTGGTAAGCGACGACAACGAAAATGGATTGATCAAACTGAAAGAGATGAGTGGATGACGTGTGGGCTGTTGAATACAGAATAGTCCTTCTCAGAGCTCCGAATTGATATACGGGTCGGGTCGAGCGGGAATCAACTTCGCTTTTTCCAGAAGCGGGGTGGAGTCAGTGGACCGTTACTGAACCGCCACTGGACCCCACCGTTAACTCCAACGCATTCTGCAATCTGCGTCATACGAGGGTAAATATTGTTTGTTGGGGGACAACGGTAAGTGTAAGATGTAAAATCCAGGTGCAAACTTCCACTTTTATAAATTGGACTCGTAAACACTCTAAATTCAACAAAGATTTGTTTAGATCTTTTCCCCCTAAAACACCGTAGATAAATCTTTTTTACTTTTAGGCTATGAAGTACGAACACTTTGTTGAATTGACGTGTCCACGTGTCGGATACGTTTTGGACACGACACTCGTCCGACATGCGTGTCTTCTGTGTCTCATCTATGTCCTTAAAAAACAAAAAAATACTTATTCGGACACACTTGACACTCTAAAATATCACCATGTGTCCGCGTGTCCAACTTTATTCTTAACTTATTTTCTTAAAATGAGTTTAAAAGTAGTATATATTACTATTTTTTAAAATTAAAAATTATTTTGAATATTTTATATAATTAAAAAATATTAAAAATATTTAAAAATAATAATTTAAATTTTAATATAAATAAAATGTCAAGATATTATTATAATTTTATTAAAAATACATTATATTTTATATATATATGCCGTGTCCCGTATCATATGAAAAATTGAGACTAGTGTGTCGACGTGTCGTGTGTCGTGTCGTGTCTCGTGTCCAAGTCCGTATATCATAGCTTTTACCTTTTTCAAAGTATTCTCCTTTCAAAATTATAAATGTTTTAGTACCATTTTTAATTTTTAATTTTTTTTTTTGTAAGTTTTAATACTATAGTAACGAGTTATATCCTATTGTGATTCATGAGATTTGCTATTTTAATGATTCATGAAATTTCAATTGCAATAATTTGATATTTGAGATTGAAAAAATTACACCAAATTGATCCCTAATCTCCCCTTTCATCTATTTTTTGTTAATTCTATGAACGACGCAACAAATATTTTTTTGTTAGACAATATGAAACAACATCTTTTCATTTTTGTTGTTAAGTAGCTATTAAAATTACGTCGTCTACTATCTAAAAAGCATAAATCGAATTATGGAGGGTTAAATATTAGACGATGACGTTTTTAATAATCATTTAACGTTACAAATAAAATAACGTCGTTATATATTGTCCAGCATATAAGACAATCACTAAGTAGCTCACGAAATTAGCAAAAATTAGATAAAAGGAAACTAGGAACCAATTTGATACAAGTTTTTCAATCTCGAGACTAAAATGGTGCAATTAAGATTTCGTTGGCTTGGTCACATTCATTCAGCCATTTCACCCACGATCCGCTTCAATGAATATGAGGAGGAGTTCCCCACGGCCGCTCGTTATACCCACAAGAGAACTGAGTAGGACGACAGAACTTACTTCAAGAGTGTCATATCCTTTTTACAGTTCTTCTAAAATTAAATTAGAAACTAGTGTATTTTGATTATATAGTTTTAAAATAGTCTAAAACAAACATTAGAAAAACAAATGTCCATCCTGCCTTATAATGACTTTGAACTGACTTAGCTACAAGCCATTTCGCCGGGCTCATCTCATGGATGGAGGGCAAAGAAAAAATGTAGTTGTGTTGTTGCTGTTCGCCGCCTCGACGCATTCCCTTCTCTCCTCGGCATCGTCCCCCTGAATTCAACCACTCAAAAAGATCTAGCAAGATTGACTGCAATTTAATTAGCAATGTTAACTGCAGATAGATTCTAGTTTAACCATTATAGCAAGAGGCGGAGCTTGATAGGAGCCCGAGCGTACCCTATCATAATCGCAATGAACGCGATCTTAGGAAGCTTCCTTTCGTTCCGGTTGCACTAGGCTAGACTCTTTCAATCAAGCCTATACAAAGGTATCCTCTTTCGCTTTCTTTGCTTGCTTGCTGGAAAGCTCTATACTGACCTTGGCTATTTCAGGGGACTTCTAAAAAATTTTTCTCGTTTAAATCACGAATCTCAATAATCAAAATGGGTTTAATTATTATAGTAACGGTCTTATTAAACAATGTCCTTAAAATATTTGTGAAGGATATGACAAATTTTTTAAAAAAATTTCTATCATATTGAGAATATATCTCAAAAAATAGTTTAACTAAAGCTTCCTAAAAACATTAGTTAAGATGAAAAAAATAATAATTCTAAATGAACACTTATTTTATCAATCAAACCATTTACTTTTATGACAAATAAAAAATTATTTTGATGTCAAATAAAAGATTATTTATGTGCTATTTTTTATACTATTTAATATCGAAGTTATTTTTTATTTGGTATAGAAATTAATGACTTAATTGAACTTGGCTAGGAAAAATAGATATACACCTAGCATTATGGAAAAAAAAAATTTTTTTTCAATGCAATTAATGCACACAGATCTTAGAAGAATTATATTTAATTTATATTTTTATGTAAACTTTCTAATTATAGCATCTATAACTAATGTTCTTAGGACACTTTTAGAAAGACAGAAAATAAGTTTTTTTTTTTTTAAGATAAAACTTACTATTTTTCTTTTTTCTAATTCAATATCATTATATAATTTTAGAAAAATAAGAATTTTTGCACAAAAATACTGACTTGGCACGTTGGATACATTTCCCTTTTGTGTGAAATAAAAAAATCTTTTTTAAAAAAACTCTAAAAAAAGTAAAAATTATTTTATATTTAAATATCTCTTATAAAAAATTATTTATTAATTATATTTAAGTACGATAATATAAAAGTACTTTTTTAATTTATTTATTAATGTAAAAATCTTTTAAATAAATATATAAATTATATCTTAAAAAAAGAATTTTTTGTCTACTTTTTATGTTAACTTTTTAAAATACCACAAAATTCTCCTCTAATGTTGAGGTTTAGATTTTTTTTTTTTTTTTTGGTGACCTTGAGGTTTAGATTGAGAAAAGATGAACTGCCAACAACTTTACTTTTTTTTTTCTTTTGTGTATTCCAACAACTTTAATTTATATTGGAAACCTTTGACTATTTGACCACTAATTTAACATTATACTTTTAGCCAAACACTTTCAAATATTATTGGATAATTGTCCAACAAAAATAATAAATTATACTAATCTTTTAGCATTATTGGCTTAAATTATCACTCTACACCTTGCCCCCTGTTTGATAAGCTATATTTCGGCTCATTAAAAATTTGCCTGAAAATGACTACTTATCATGGTACTTTTCTGCGTTGTAGTATTAGGGGCCAAAGACAATAATTGATGTTGCTTCCATCTTATCAAGTATGTCCCACTAACTCCCTTGGAATAGCAAGAATCGAAACTTCACAGAGCACTCGAGTTTTTTATTTTATTTTTTCTAATTGTTGTGGATGATGACAGTAATTTCATATTTCTTTTGTTTTTGTCGATGTTAAGTTACAGAGGAAAAATAATGGAGAGATAAAAATTTTCTTTAAGAAAAATTTGATAGCTATCATCATTTTATTTTTAAAATAAAATAAAGTATTTTTCTTCCTTATATGCAAACAAAAACCTATATGATTGAATTGAATTGGCCTTTTGTAAGCTCTTGTTGACAAAGAGCATGCAGATGACAGTTGTTATCAATCATTTTATGGCTACTACCATGCTAGTGCCTAGTGTACTTTCAATCTTTTAAGGAAGCACTTAGATTATTGTTTGTTTGTCTTCAAATTAGTTAGTAGTTGGTATTAGGCATGTTGTTTTCAGAGAGTAGCGGCCACAGAAGCTCAAATACTCTGATCCACATTAGATGAATGGTTGAATAAACGAGAAGCATAGCCCAAAACCCAGCACGTTGGAATGATCTCAAAAATGGCTTGAAGATATGCTACTGCAGAATTAGAATTGTGAAATCCACTAAAAAAGAATAGGCATCATAAGACAGCACAAATAAGCAAAGAGAAATAAGGAGCAACTGAGCTGCTGTTGAAAAAAAATTAAAGAAATAAATAAATAATAGATCCAAATCCTCTCATGTTATTTGCTTACATGGATTGAAACGTGAAAGGGAGGTAAAGTTATTAATTAATAAGAGGTAGCAGCCAGCAAAATGAATTGACCCACCGTACCGGGAATAATGGTAGGTCCAGCTGTTTCTCCTCTTATAACACCTCCTCCTCCTTCATTGTTCTCAGTACTAAACTACACGCGTGCGGCGTGCTGCTATTTACAAAAATGAAACAATAAAACAAACGGGTTTAGCACTTAGCAGTGATAATTCATAAACTGATAATTAATTCAAGTTCGAATGTAGTGGACGTCCCCTGAGCGTTGATCAACATGCTTAATCCATCTCTTACCATTATTAACCCTCACTTTTGATGCTGAATTTACAGAACTACCCCCGGTGGTGGTGGAGGAGGAAGAGGAGACATGCGCCATGTCAAGCCCCTTCCCCACCGGAAGAAACACCGAACGAACAACACCACGGTTTGAACCATGTCCTCCTAGAAGGTTCCTCCACTTGAGGGAAGAGAAAGAAAGGCCCGTGTTCTTGCACAAGAGCACAGCACCATTGTTGCTCAGCTTAGCCAATCTCAGAACTCTGGGGAAATCCTTTCGCCGTGAATCCACAACCAAAAAATCTATCCCGGTCAACTCAGCCATCACCTCCTCCGGTTCACCCACCACGATCTCCGGAAACATCCCCGCCTCCCCCATGCTGGCGGCGTACTCTGATCTGGACCTCTCATCGGGGACTATGCAGACGTGTCTTCCTCCGGTGTGACGCCTGGCTATGGCTAAACCAACGCTGGTAGGGATGATGCCTCCCTGAGACCATGTCTCCACGATGAGCTGCGCGTTCCACCCTGCCGCCATGGCAGAAACCATCTCCGCCACCCCTGATTGACGGTAAAGCTTGCACTGCTAACAACAAAAATAGAAGAATGTTAGAACACGCCGGAATAATAAATGATTCAGAGAGATAAAAGATAGAAATGGTTAGTACTTACTGATTTAACAGTGTCGATGTATGCGTTAGAGGCTCTCTCTGGGGACCAAACTAGTTTCATTTTCAGTGATTTGGTTGTGTTGAATGTTGAATGAGATGAGGAAATTAAAGGAAAAAGAGGTTGCGGGTGGGAATATAAAGAAGATGGGTCTAGAGACTAGAGACAAGGACCGTTGACCTTTTTTATTCCCCGCCAATTCCAACGTACGTCTTCTATTACGACAGCATTACCATTAAGCATTTACCCACTTCATTTATTTTATTTTGCGATTTCTAGTGTTGTCACTTGTGACACCTTTCTGTGTTAAGGGAAGGTGGAAATTAGATTAAATTAGTGAATAGTGAGGCTGGCCCCTTCTTCATGACATGATTGACAATTGAGACAAAAGGCAGACCACTCTGCACCAATCTTTTTGGTTCCGTCTATCTAATTTTGATGGTTTTTGGGTATTGGTGGTGGTAGCTAGCTACTTACCTTTTTCGTTCTACTTGCAAATGCTTAAAGCCACCACTCTCTCTTGGTTGGCTAGCCACATAAAATATCTTAAGTGCCCCAAAAATATCAATGTCTCCCGTGTTTATATTTAATTTATGTCTCTTGAGTTTGAATACGACCGCTCTTTCTTAATTTGTTTCCATAACTAACCTCAGATTTTGCCTACATTCAGGATATCTAATTTATATTTTAAATGAAAAAGTCAAATTTTAGAATTAAAATTAACGCTAATGATTTGGCAAGTTGCCTAGTGAAGAAATTTGAATAAAAGGCATTGATATTGGCTTGCATAATTTATTAAGGAATGATGGTGACTTGGGCGAGAGGTAAGAGCGAGGTTAATGCAAAGGAGGAGGCTAAGAAAAGTCATTAATACCTGAACGCTGAATTGAAAAGAAGTACTAGTCAGAGGGTACTTCTTGTGAATGGTGAGGTCACTGCATCCGTAACTTTAAGTATAAAGCAGGCAATTGATGAAAGATGATAAAAATCCAAGTCCGATACAAAAGTGGCATGTAATGTAATCTATCTACTAACATACTAGTTGCTAAACTAAGAAAATAGCTGAATTAGCTTTTGTCAAAATTAAACTCGCATGAGAATATGGAGAATGGAAAGAAAGAATGAGACGTCAAAATTAGCTTGCATGCCACGGTAGGTAATAGTCACCCCCAGAAAACAAGCAAGAGGAGCCACATTAGAGAGTAAAGGCCCAGATGTGAGTATGGTATGTTCTATTTAGCGTCAGCACTTAGCTTATCATAATAAGTTGACTGGCCCCCCACCGCTATATCCCATTGGACGTGGACCATTTCTCGTCTTAATTAATTGCCAAAAGAGCTCGTGTCATTTGGCTTTTTTAAATTTTAACTGTGCTATTTAATATTTTAATTTAACTATTTAAATTCGTGACTCAATTTATTTAAAAGAAAATTTATAAAATCAACCAATTTTACCATCTAAATTTTATTTCAATTTCAAATTTTAGGTCTTTAGTTTATCATTTGGATTTTATATAAAAATTCAACTTTATGTGATTATCAATATTGTCACCATAAATCAACTTAAGTTGTTCTAATAGTCTACTTATTAATCTGCTTAATCAAATGTCAAGGATTCGAAACTCGCATTATGCATACAACCACATATTAACTAATGGCAGACCCTTAAATAAAATTTCAATCCACAATGAATTAGTCATTGACCTGTAGGTTAGGTGATACCGTAAGAAACCAAAAAATATTATCACCATTAGTTTTAAGTGAAATAAATGTAGTGTAATTTGTAATAAAAAGTATTTGGTAGCCATAATTATATATTTATAGGTAATTATAATAATAATAAATAAATTATAATTTATGACTATCTGATGACTATTAATTTTTTTTTTTTTGTTTTTGTTTAAAGCTAAGTTGGAAATATACTATGCTTCTAGTCTTCAGGAACTTGTAGCGGTGGGTTGGATAAGTCATAAGCGCTACCCAACACGGTATTGTATGGCTAATAGCATCAGAATATATCAGCGTATTTCCTCACACTCACACGCGACTTTCATCGAACACCTTCTACCCCAACGTGTCCACTCACAATCTATCCACGCGCCCATTCCAATTTCCAAATCCAAATTAAACATCCTCTCTCACTGTCTCACACCTCCTCCTCCTTCTTCAACTTCACTATTCCCGGTTCCCACAACCGCGAAACACTGCGATAAACCAGTAGAATCTATGAATCGCGTTGCATTCGCCAAATCAATTTATGGGCGCTTCAGAGCCATCCACCACTCCGCCTTTAAACAATTCTCCGACGACCGCGAAACCCAGCAGCTATTGGATGCTGGTCCCGTGGCATCTCTCTTGAAATCTCGGGCTGTTATACGGTTTCGAGGTCCCGACACACTCAAGTTCCTTCAGGGTTTGTTGACCAACGATGTACGCAGCTTCGGTGAACCCCTCGGTGAGAAAACCGCGAATGTGCCAACCCCCAATGTTCCTGCCGCCACTGTCCCTCCTCTATACGCAGCGCTTTTGACTCCTCAGGGAAGATTCCTCTACGACTTTTTCCTCTATAAGCCTCCCAAGCCTCATACCAAGCTTGATGATACCGGCACTGCCCCTGCCTCCAACCCTCATGACCCCTTTGATTTGTTCGCCGATGTGGATGCTTCTGCTTTGGATGAATTGTTGAACACCTTAAAGAAGTGAGTTCATTTACCCTTTCATCCAGTTTGATTTTTACTGCTTCCTACTCTCTGTTCAATAATTTTCTCCAATTGTCATATTAACTGCATCCAGATGGTGGAAGAATATTGATTAGCTGTTGATAGAAATGAAAACGAGTTCTCAAGCGATTCCATTTTCTGTTATCTGGATTTTGTGAATTTGTCCATTATTAGTACCTGCAGGCAAGCAACCCATGAACCAATGTAGTTGCCACCACTTGCTGCATATTTACTTTTCCATAATGCAAATTTCATGTAGTTACAGAGGCAAGTGATTAAAAACCCGTGATGATTCTATTTGGAACTGAACGTGTAGACGGCAATACCATAGCTACTATGAGTAAAACAAGTTTTAGAATCCCCTAGAAGTTAATGAACCTAACATAATTCGTCAAACTAATGGCGTCACATACCTTTCAAGTTGGTTTAGAGTCCCCTGTTTTTGCTGACCGGAGCATTTCGTGTAATAATCCTGAGGCAGTTTCATTTCACATAAGTGAGCCTAGGTGAGCAATTAAGCAACAAGTAATTTACTATTGAATGAAGGGTGGAAAAAATCAAAAGGATGCAATTCTTTCCAAAGGCTGGCAAACTAGAATCTCTTTCCCAATCTATGCACTTAAATTTAATCATGATTAAGTAAAACCCCAAACTACTGAAATGACATTAGGTGTAAGCTTTGTCACTATATAGTGGTTGTCTTATGGGCTCATATGCTAGAGCAAAAGCTAAACCCCAAACAGAGAATTGAACAAAAATGTAAAAACAGCATAAATAGGACAGCATGAGCATTGAGCAATCAAAATGAAGTTGAACAAAATTTTCACTAAAATAACAGCATAAATACCAAACAGAGTAGTTTTGCAGTATATAATAGTAGTTTAGAAAGAATAAACAACAGAAGTGGAGGGGAGTTAAGGTTGCAGGTAATTTGCTTGAAATTTTTGTGGTGGGCAGCATAAGAAGATGAATCAGAATTGTTCATAGGGATGCTTGCTGCTCTGCTCCCCCTTTCTCATAGAAGTGAAATGGAGATACTATATTGAGGAAGCAAGAAGATGAATGGAGGAGGAAAGGAAGAAAGGGATTTAACTTGAGAGACAGAACGCGAACATTATTATTAGTATGATTGGTTTTAATCAACGTTTTTGATACTCTGATTAATTTTAAAGTACTTTCGTTCAGGGTTGCAATTTGTTTCTATTAGTCTTTGTCAGTTGGTATTGATTAGAGAGGACTAAGATAGATTCCATTGACACAATGTTGCTGATATGAGAATAGTTGCATCATGAATTCAACTGAGCTTGCACAAACCAATTATAGGGCTTGCCTAATATTTTTTAATTTATATTTTTCCGTGGTCTTAGCAAGTTTATATTTCGATGCTTCTTAATTGCAGTTATTATTCTTCCTATTTTTTGGTATTATTTGGGTTCTTATGCTGAAACCCTTAACATGTTAGTGCTGCAGATACAGGCTAAGGTCAAAGGTTGAGATTGATGATGTCACAGAAGATTTCTCGTGCTGGCAGCGTTATGGTACTGGTGTTCCTGAGAAGTCCTCCAATGAAGAAGAACCAGAAGCCGCCTCTCTTGGCTGGGGTGCTGGTGTGGACAATGTTGCAGCCTCATCTTCACGTGCAAGTAATATTGGGTGGCAGTGGTTTAAGGATCCTAGATTGGCCTGTCTTGGTTTCAGAGGGATCTTCCCATCAAATACAATTCGTTAGTTATCTGCTTCTTTGTTGCTGATAAGATTTTTATAGCTTTTGTTGGCTACATTCTTTACATTATTGTTATTGTGACATCCATCCTACTTGGTTTAAAATAAAATTCCCTCTCGTATCTGCACATTTCAGCACCTGTTGTTGAGGTTGATAAAGAAACAGATGAACAGAATTACCTTTTGTGGAGAATAGAGAAAGGAGTAGCAGAAGGATCAAGTGAGATCCCTAAAGGTGTGTATATGTTTGTTCCTTGTATAAATTTTCTCAGAAGAATTCTTCTGATGTGTTCTGTCTCTCAAAACCTTGATTAATTGATCATGTCCAGGTGAGGCAGTACCACTAGAGTACAATCTTGCAGGCCTCAATGCAATTAGCTTTGACAAAGGTTGCTATGTTGGCCAGGAACTCGTAGCTCGAACACACCATAGAGGGGTGATAAGGAAGCGTGTAGTTCCTCTAAAGTTTATCGATGATGATGGGAAAGGTAATGCTTCAAGGGTTATTTGGTTTCTTGTTTCTTTCGCATATTAACAATCAAAATATGTGGGCTGAGCCATTCTTTTGCATGATTTCAGAAGTAGAAAACAAGGTGATTCCTGGGTCAGAAGTGATAAACACTGCATCTAGCAAAAAGGCTGGTACAATAACTACCGCCCTGGGGTGTCGCGGGCTGGGGCTCTTGCGGCTAGATGATGCGTTTAAAGGGTCAAATACATTATCCATACAAGGACAAGAGGATGTGAAGGTTGTCGCTAGTAAACCAGATTGGTGGCCTTCTGAATGGCTTCAAGATCAGCAACAAACTGCTTTTGCCTAAAATTCTAAATCCTGTTCCAAGGGTCAGTATGTCAAATAACAATTATGTGGGTGAATAGAAGAGCTCGTAAACAGGGAGTTAATGTAATCCTAAATAAATACTGATCCTTCCACTGGCTGGGGGGAACAATGCAGATGACTTGTGTGAAATTTCTTGCATAATGAGTTTTGTTATGGTAATGTTAGTTTGCCATTGTCTCCTCCTAAAGAACTTTGACGCAGAACAATTTGTGTTGGGAAATTGGAAAGACTTCATATCCTACTACATCTTCGTACCCTGATTTATGTGCAAGGCGTCATTCTAGGTGGCTTGGTTTGTAAATTTTAACAAAGAATGCGAAAAGTCAACAAAGATCGAAGAATTCAAATGCAGAACAAAACAGAATATTTCTCAAAAAAGATTCAACGCGCTGTTATTAATTATGACTTTTGGAAGCCATTCGATCACATTCGAAGAGTAGTCCTTCGACAATCTCAAGGGTTTGTAATAGCAGGAGACGAATCAACTCAAAAAATACTATATATGTTCATGGAAATAGTAGCCATGAATGGAACCAGAAAATGTGAAATGGCTCAACGTCTCCTGATACCCTTTGAGGTAGAAACGTAGTAGATTATCATGAATGAGAAGGAAACACACTCAGCTCTTGAATCACATCCACCATAGTTGGCCTTTGGTCAGGAAGCTCATGGGTGCAGAGTGTTGCAAGCTTTGAAAGCACTGTTGCCTCAAGTTTGGAATATCTTCCCCTCAGATTTCTGTCAACAAAATCATCAAATCTTAGAGATTCAACTGCCAGCCGTATCGAACCACCTATAGTTTTCCTCCCAGACAGAACTTGAAGAACAATGACACCAAATGCGTAGATGTCACTCTTCTCAGTGAAGCGTCCTGTAGTAACATATTCAGGGGCCAAGTACCCCATAGCAGCACTCACTTTCAGAGCTGAGAAAACAACGTCATCTGCAAGAAGCTTGGGGAGCCCAGCATCCATGATCAATGGGTTGAACTGTTGGTCAAGGAGAACATTTTCAACTGAAATATTCTGATGTATCAGTGAAGGTTTGCTTGCTTCATTACCGTGCAGATATGCAATACCTGGTCATAAAAGTATAGCCATTATCAAACTGGAAAAAGAAAGAATAAGTATGCATTATCTGAAGCATCATGATAGCATCTCAGGAAGCATGGCATTGACAATCATTCATTATTACTTTTATTGATTTATTTTCATTTCTGAATCAAAGTACTATAACATAATCTTGAATATTGGAATGACTGCATTCTAAGTCTCCTCCAATATCCTTTATGCAAAATGATTTTTATTTTGTCTGTTGTAATTCATCCGGGAAAGAACATCGTTGGATATTCTTTTTGTTGTATATATTTTGCTTAGAGAAAAATAATGGAAGTTAGGAAGAACTGACCCTTTGCAATGCCCTTGATGATTGAGACCCTCTTGGACCATTCAAGCACATGCCCATTTCCATCTTCCATATCAAGATATTGAGACAGGTTTCCATTGGTGGCAAAGTCATAGACTAGGAAACATTCACCTCTACTTCTTGAACAGCAGAAACCTCTGAGCCTAACAAGATTTTCATGTCTCAGTGAGGTTACTAAGGTCAGCCCCTTCACAAAGTCGGCTTCCTCAGTTTTGCAGCATGTTGAGTTAATGCTTCTAATTGCCACAAGAGAACCATCCCTGAGTACTCCCTTATAAACTGCTGAGAATTTGCTCTTACTCAATAAATTGGATTCCGAGAAGTACTGTGTTGCAGACTCTACCTCATCCACATTATACCTGACCTGGTTTTGATATAGATTAGACAGTGGATCCCATCCATTGTGATGCTCAAGGTTAACAAGTGGAGATGGACTTTTCCTGACGAAGTCTTTAGGCTGGTAAGGACTAAGTTTCCCTTCAGACGAGTCCGTTGTATTCCTAATCCTCTGCTTTTGCCGGCGGTATTTGACAAAAGTAAGAAATCCAACGGTTAAAAATGTGAGAGTGATTGTCACAAGACCTGCTGTGATTACAGCCTGAGGAAACCTCCTTGATTTCGAGCAATGAGTTTGGTTACAATTCAACTGCACATTCGCAGGCTCTGGAAGAGCGTTTGCAGTATCATCATTTTTGGGAAAATCTTGGTCTGAGTTATCAATATGGTTAACTTTTATGTCTTGATCTTTGTTGCAAGTTCTCAGAGTAGAAAACCCAACTCCACATAAACCTTGGTTGTTTGCACCTTGGAATCCATCCCCCAGTCTCTTCAATGCTTCATTTTCATGTTCAAAACTTAAGTCACTTTAAATGTTTTAAAAAGATGTACATAGAGAAATGTCTAGAAGGTAGAGGCATACCTGAAGGAACAATCCCTGATAGAGAATTGTTTTGAATGTCTAGAAACTTGAGTTGTTCAAGATGAGCTAATGTTGCAGGAATCATACCAGTGAAATTGTTAAAGCTCAAATTCAGCCTGCTTAGCTTTTCCAAGTTTCCCAAGCTTAGAGGAATTTCACCACTTAATTTGTTATATTGCAATGCAAGAGTATTAAGCTGCTTCAAAGAGCCCATCTGTTTAGGTATATTCCCCACCAATTTGTTGTCTCCTAACTGCACCACTGCAGAGTATAATGAACAACAGAACAAGTGACTGATTACTATATAGATCTCAGGTCAATGTTGGATCATTGATTTCCAATTATCCATAGACCAAGAAAATCCTTGGTTCGTTCCACAAAAACATTTAATGTGTACCTTTTTTCCATGTACATGGATTTTAATTTTAAACTCATAATAGTCCATTTTTTAAGTTAAAACATCATGGATAGCTTGATATATACTTACCTTGGAGACTAGCCATGTTGCCGATCTCAGAAGGTATGGTTCCGGAGAGACTATTG
>JASCZI010151044.1:107497-129748 GCA_036250425.1 Stylosanthes scabra | reverse complement strand
AGCTCCGCCACATCCTCACCAGTATCGGCGAGAAGCTCGAGCCCTCCGAGTTTGACGAGTGGATCAGGGAGGTTGATGTTGGCTCCGATGGTAAGATCCGTTACGAGGATTTTATCGCCAGAATGGTTGCTAAGTAAACTCTCCTCACATATCAGATCGTTGCAAATTCGATTCGGTCTGCTTCTGGATTTTCCTAATTGTGTTCTTTCTTTTTCTTCACCTATTTCCGTATTGCTGTTTCTTCTTCTCTTTTTAATTTTTATTTTTATTTTTTTTTGGTAATGTTTGTTTTTTCTTTTGTGCCGTTTGATTTAGTGGACGAACGGGTTAACCATGTTATGCCCATTTTGGTTTTTACCTTATTAATGTTATCATGTAGCTAACAATGGGTGGTTTTAGGGATTCAAAAGTTGCTTGGATTGAATATATGTGTATGGTGCTGTAATTGTTTTTTGTCCAAAATAGACTAAATCCATGGTTGCGCAAATGTGTGTGTTTCTCTCCCTGTTTTTAGGTATCAAAACTTGTGTTCTGATTTCCAGTGGAGTGGAGTAATGTATAAAGAACGGAAGAAAGGTGGTACAAGCTTACTAAATAATAATACTTGTTTCTAAAGTCTAAATTACTAAATTTGGTGTAGGAAGGCACGAATCAATCTGTCCTGTGACAAAGCTTTATGGAGATGGTCTATAGGTAGCTTACACAATTATTGTGATGTAAAGTGAAAGGAAAGAGTCAGAGATAGTCTCTGAACCCTGATAGGTCTGTGAGCAATTAATGTGAAATTTTGGGAGTTGTTTTTATTATTATTATTATTCCATCAAATGGTTGGGTCAGACTTAGACTGGAGTTTTAAAATAGGATTTGTATGTGCAATTGTTAATATATAATAATTTCATTATTAGATCGTCTGTTGCTTTCAAGGGAATGAAATATTAGGGCTGCTGAAGAGAGGTAAAATTCTGCAGCTATGCTGAAATGGGAGTTATGTGTCTCACGAAATGATGTTGGGTCAATGCTGCTTCATCATTAGTAATCAGGTTATGAAAGTCTTATTTCATGTCATGCTTTGTGAATTATGGATATTGCAATTCTATACGTTTTGTAGGTAGTAGTCTTGTACTATTGTCTTTGTGATGATGAATTTCAATATCATACATTTCCCAAACATTGGTTCGAGACTCTAGTATTCATTAGAAACGAATGAATTTTGAATTCCTGTGCTCTGTTAATTTTCCTTTAAATATCTCACTGGTGTTTATCAAGTGTTTTGACCTTGCATTCCTAGTGCTTCTATGTTTTCTTGTGAGCCTTTCTCTTATTATTGCTGTAAACACTTCCCTTTTCCTATCTACCAATTTGGCTTACACTTGCTCTACTGTAGGGTCCCCTTTAGTGGTGTTGATCTAGAGTTACTGAAACTTTTATATCCTCTTCTGAGATTACCTATTGGATTTTTTTAACCTTGTATATTGGTGTATATAGAGATTGTTTAAGGTAGAGATTTTTTCAACTTTATGACATATTGTGTCATGTGGACATTTAGAAGTTGTAAAATACTGGTAAAGATCCTACTAATATGTCATGCAGGAAAGGATGCCCTTCTCCTAAACATACTGGGATATCTGTTCCGAATTAAGGGAATTCAAATCTGTGTTCGTATGATGAGTGGTGAAAGTAACGGGAAAGACTTATTTATGGTGTTTGATTTGAACAAACAGTTTGATTTAGCTTTTGAAAGATCTCAAACCATGGCTTGGGTATTTTCAAAGCTACATTGTTGTGCCTTAACTCTTAATTGAGTTGGGTATTAGTATTTTCACTGAAACTTCACTTTTCATAACACAACCAATGATTTTGGGGCTATGCTTAATTTTATGGACGAGGCCGTTATTTGTAGGTATCATTTAGTTGCAGAGTCTCCCTATATCCATAAATAATATCCACAAATCTGTAGAAAGTGTTGGGATTTACCTTTTTCTTATCCGCAAAGCTCCTGCAATATTTAACCGCACCGCGAATGACATCAGCATCATGAATGATCTGATATGATTCTGAATCTCCACAATGTAATACTATCCATAACATCACTTTATAATTACTCATTCATAAATTAATTAGCTAAGGATAGATGGCATATTAACATCGGGACCCAGTGATAAATTATGGATGATAAACACATATCAATCAATCAAGGCAAAAATGATTTAGCTTCCGTTGAATGCATTTGATTTGAACGGAAAGCTCACAACTCACAAGGAATGGCAAGTTAATTGTTGATTTCTCAGTAGTAGTAAATCAAAAACTGTACAGTGACAAAGACATAAACCAAAAGATATAAAGAGAGCAAAGGTATATAAAGAACATGGCAATTAGTAATTATTTGCTGATTACAAATGGATGTATCACCAAGAAGAAACACCAGCAACCTTCTTCCTAGAAGGAGAGTAAAAATCAAGGTACCATTTTACAAACTTGGTGAGGCCTGTCTCCAAATCTGTGGTGGGCATGTAAGCAAGCTCCCTATGGGCTCTACTAATATTGGCATGCGTGAACTGAACGTCCCCATTCCTGGGCATAGCCATCACCTTCTTCTTCGCCTTCACCTTGAGAAGTTTCTCCAAAATCCTCACAAGCTCGCTCACAGCCACCGGTGAAGTGTTCCCCAGGTTATATATCCTGAACTGTGCGGGCCCCTTCTTTTTCCCTCCGCTGCCCGTGCTCCTTTTGGCGGTGTCCAAAGCCCCTAAACAGCCCTTCACAATGTCATCAATGTATGTGAAATCCCTGGCAACTGTTCCACCGTCTGCTGCCTCAAACACAGTGATCTGCTTCCCCTTGAGAATATCCTTCGTGAAGAAGAAATACGCCATGTCAGGCCTACCCCAAGGACCATACACAGTGAAGAAACGCAATCCAGTCATGGAAAGCCCATAGATATGGTTATAGCTATGAGCAATGGCTTCGCCGGCTTTCTTCGTAGCCGCGTAAAGACTCGCCGGTTGATCAGTTCTGTCCTTCTCCGAAAACGGTACCTTAGAATTCAGTCCGTACACGGAACTCGATGAGGCCCACACGATCGCCGGTTGGGGGTTCGCTGCTTTCGAAACTTCTAGAAGGTTCACGAACCCCGCGACGTTACTGTGGACGTACGAATGCGGGTTCTGCATGGCGTAGCGGACGCCAGCCTGGGCAGCCAGGTGCATGACGTGGGTGAAGAGGACGACGTCGAAGAGTTTGCGGAGGAGCGCAGCGTCGTTGATATCGCCCTCCACCACGAAGACGCCGGCGCGTGAGAGCACCTTCTGGCGGGCGCGTTTGAGGCTCTGGTCGTAGTAGCCATTGAAGTTGTCGAGGCCGAGGACTCCGTCGCCGCGGCGCTTGAGGGAAAGGGAGACATGGAAACCGACGAAGCCGGCGGCGCCAGTGACGAGGACGGTGAGTCCGGAGTCGGAGTTGGTGCGGGCTGACTTGGTGACGCGCTTCTCCCAGTGGTGGCCGCCCCATGATTGGCGGGTGTTGGTGGCGGGGGAGGGAGATGGAGATGGAGGGGAGAGGATGAAGAAGAAGAGGATGAAGGCGAGGAAGATGGAGGACCAAAGGGTGAGTTTTGATAGCCTGAGACGGTGGATCATGAAGTGGTTGTAGGGTTGGTACTTTTCTGGTTTGAACTTTCCCGGTGTTGATGGCAGTTGTATGTTGTTGTTTGACACTGCCACCGTCTTCAGCAGCGACATTCTTGGGGTTCTGAATTCTGATAATTGAGATTGCAATTTGCAAAGGAGAATATGGTTTTTGATTTGATTTTCTTCTTTTTCAGAAATGGGATCGGCTTTCACTGTGTTTGACTTTTTACTATTGTTGACTGACTCAGTCCTCCCAACTCTTTTCACTCTTCTCTTCTTGCGCCACGCTAACTGCACCTACATGGACTAATTCCATTTCATTTTTGCTTTATACAACCACACCTCAACAAACACTCTATGTTACTTCCAAACCAATAACTTACCAGAAAGGTAACTACTCCTTTATTATTCTTGTTATTATTAATATCATTTTCACGATGGGCTTTTTAACAAAATATATGTAATAACTTACACAGATTTATCTACTTAGTCCTTTTTTTTTTTTTGCAGGAACATGTTCATAGAATAACCAGTGTAGCTCTTACAAACAAGAATATAGTATTCAAATTCAAAGATTGGACTACTAGACTTTTTATTGTCCTCTGATGTGTCGTTTAACTAGACCTGAGGATTGTTAAAAGGCTGTTAGCATCAACAAAATATGTGCATTAATCAAGTTGATCCACTACCTATGTAATTTTGTATGAATTTCCTGTACTATCTAAGTGTTACACAATGCTAAGGACTTGCTCTGCATTCGCAGAACAAATGATCCAAAATAGAAGCTGACGATTCTTTTTCAGTAGGCCATTCACAACTGACATCTATTTCATCATATATAATTGGTCTAGATTTTGTTTCCCCACATTGGTATTTAGAGTTTGAAAAATAATGAAAGCAAGTGTACAGCGGCATAAGAAGAGGAGTATAGTAATGATTAAGTTCTTAAATTTGGAGATGTGTTACATCATTCATAGCTGAAATGTTATGTGCACGCTAAGCACTTTCATGTGGCACACAATTCATGAATTCCAGGGGAAGTCGAAGGCAGAGGCAACGACATTCCCCCAAAATATCCGCTGAAACGAGGCCACACAATAATATATAACAATCAAACATTCCACTCCCCAATCAATTCAAATCACCATATTATGGCCCACCACATGTATTGTACAGTGGTTACACCATTTTTTCTATCTATTTCATGTTTGTAAATTGGAATCTCATTCTAGCTTGCTCATATGAATGAATGATCATGCATTATCTATACTTCTTTAAACAGGGAATTGTAACCAATTATTACAGCATTGCCACGTAAAATTGTAACACAAGAAGAAGCAACGAGAATATTATATCACAAATAAGTTATCCATCGCTAAATATATACGACGAAATATTCCTGCTTTTGCATTTCTCTAACATGCAATTCGATTCCTTAATCATTGTTTTATATTTTCATCCCGTGAAATCATGCCTTTGATTATTAACATATATTTCTTTTTTATGATCCCACCTCACCCGCTTTCACAATGATTGAAATAGCTCCTTTGGAACATGGTATGGTAAAATATAGGGATGGTAACTAATCATGCATGGTTTCTCTCTGTCTAGCTATGAGGATGAAATAAACCAAGAAATAGAAATAAAAACAGCAAAATTTATAACCACAATAAAAACAAGATTTACCATTATATATATCTGATTCAAGGTCAACAGCAATTTACAATAGGTTTTATTATAACCACAAAAACCAACTAGCACTTTGCAGTTCACAGTTCCCAAATTTTATCCCTACCATACACAAATAATGATTACAGCCTTTATAAAACTACAAGCAATATACAGTATTTGGGAGATTTGGTTTGCTATCACTATTGCATTCTGGTTGGCGAGGAACCTCATCAAGAGTAAAGGTTCACGTCCACCTTCCTAGAATATTCCGGAACATATATACAATACTAAATTTCATCAACTTACCTTTAATTCGAAACCACGGTATATTTTTCGTGACATACATATTTATATATATGTACCTACAAATTGTATTTTAATTAATAGGTTATGAGTTAATATATATATATATATGTATCTTCACCTTCTTAAATTATATGCTAATGCGTTTTGTCCTCCATTTTCAGAGTTTGGAGTTCATTTGACTCAGTCTCACTGAAACAGTTAAAACCAAAGTCATGAATTCCAAAGTCTTGACAGTCCAATAACCAAGATGTAGGTGTAGTGTCCCATAATGCATCAACCAGTGGAGTATCGTCAAGCCACAAGCTGTTCAAAATTAGAGATTCATCGCTGCAAATGCCATCAAGCAAGAGGGACTCATCCCCATCCCCTGATGCACAACAAGAGTTTTCAGTTGTTATTGGTGATGACCAACTCCACGAGTTCTCCTGCTGTGAATTCATGGGAACCGGCACACCATTGTTGTTGTTTTTATTATCATCAGTTTCCTTTTGCTCTGCTGATTGGGATGAAGATGAAGATGATGAAACTAGTTGTTGCTTATTATTATTATCAAGAGGTTGATGAGTAACAGGGTCGATACCCATCTTAAGGAGCTTTTTCTTGATGTGTGTGTTCCAATGATTCTTAATCTCATTATCTGTCCTTCCTGGTAACCTTGAAGCTATCTTGGACCACCTGAGACAAAGAAACTTTTACCATAATAACAAGTTAAGAAGATATATATATATATGGATTATGGTTAGCACCTGTTGCCAAGACGGGCATGGAGATCAATGACAAGCTGCTCCTCAGAATGAGTGAGGAGGCCTCTCTTCAAGTCAGGGCGAAGGTAATTGGTCCAACGAAGACGGCAGCTCTTTCCACAACGCTTAAGGCCAGCAAGCTTAGGCAGAGTTCTCCAGCAGCACTGTCCATTGCTCACAATGAAGTTTATGAGCTTCTTGTCTTCTTCAGCTGTCCATGGACCTTTCTTCACCCCAACTTTGTCACAGCATGGTTGCCGACCCATACTACTCTTATTATTACTCTCTCACCAACAAACTACTTTCTTAACTCGATTGCTCCAATACCCCCCACACCCACCTATATATATTAAAAGGAGGAATTGGGGGGCCACCATCGGCTTCTGAAAGCTACCTTGGAACTAATGTATATATATATATATATATATATATATATATGTGGTGTTCTCGTGTTTACAATGAAAATGATAATGTATAAAATAATTCATTTTTTTTTCCCTATTATCCTTTATTACAAATCCACTGCCCTGATTCAAATCTTACTCAACCTTTTCGTCATCACCACGTAATGATACACTACTGTACTATGTTATTACGATAACAGAAATACATCTGAGTTAATTACGAAAATCATCGTATGATTAACACAAGGCTTTGAATTTTACCGTTTGATGTAGCGAAATGAAACTGTGTATGGCTTAAAATTCGATGTGCTTGAAGAAGGTCATTGTCATGTATGTGTAGTAAATATGTATAGTGTGTATATGTGTGTGGGACAAGTAGCTGTGCCAGGTGTGAAAATATGAAAACATTTGGAGATCTCATTATCTTCTTTATCTATTTGACATTGGTGTTATTTAGAGTTTGGGAGGCCGCAATATTGATTTGATTTTCCTCTCACAAATAATAATTCATAGCTCGCTCGCTGACTTTTGTTTAGAAAGAAAGATAATGGTAATTAATACAGAGGGGACATTTGTATGCATGCCTAATAACAATAGGACTAAATTAAAGGGTTAACAAAATATTGGTCAAGACTTAATAATTAGGACTACAGGGTATGTGAGATCAGGTTTCGTAGAATTGGAGGAGTTACCAATGCAATAAGATTAGATAGGATGTTCCGGTGCAATTGATTCACCATGTTATTACAGCTGGATATCTATTGTTAAAAAAATTATAGTTTCATAAATCTTCTGCTACACTGCTCTATGGGTCACTCCAATGCTGGACAAGTAGTATAACAAGGATGCGTGCATGAGTTGGTAAAATTAAATCACAATTTTGGTTTAGTATATCTTTGGCAAGCACCAAACATGCATAAACCGTAAAGCAGGCTGTGTTGTGATTGGTAATTGGTACTCCTACGCACCTAACAGTTAATTATACATAGCTTATAAGCTAAGATTATTCCATGCATGCATTCATCAGCTAATAACATGTTTATTTTAATTTCAGGCCGTTTACAAATCTTTCCCTCCCCTAACAAATGAAACAAATTTCATTTTTAAAAAAAGGGGGGTTGGCAAGGTTATCAACAAGGCCAAGAGCCATTATAATATGGCAGTAGTATTTTCATTCCGTGCGAAGGAGATCATATAAAAGTCAAATCTGATCTCTTTTATCAAACAACATTGAAGTAGTGATGCATACATGTCATGAGACTCTTTAATTTAACATTTTAATATTTTCTTATACAGAAGAAGATTAGAATAGGGTTAGGTGACAACCCCAAAATTTGGTCTTTGACTTATATAGTCTTCCCCTGCGTCTAAGCTTCACACATCAAATTATTATGTTAAAAGAATTGATAAAACTTGTTTGTAGTAATTGGTAGAGGACTCATGGCAGGGGAGATTTGCTTTCAATTATGATTATTTTTTCGGTCATTATTCTGATGCAGAGTAACAATGTAAAGAGATACAGAGAAGGAGAAATAAATCATGGTGGGTCCCTTTCCTTTTTTTTTCTTTTTCTTTTATTATTTATCTTTGTTTTTGTGCTTAGTATGTATGCTCTCTACAATTTAATTATGTATCAGAGTATACACCCATTTTTTCCCCTTACTTTCGTGTGGAAAGGTCTGAAAAGGAGAGGTGATAATGTTATCTATATATATATTTTTTCTCCTCTCTTTGTAGGTTATTATTATCACATTTTTTGGTTAAGGCAACTCAAATAGAAAGATGCCACGCACGTTACTACGTAAAATGGTATAATAAAAATAAAAACTTGTTGTGGTATATCTGTCGTTTAATATTACCGAAATCCAACTATATCCAAAA
The DNA here is from genome assembly GCA_036250425.1 of Stylosanthes scabra. NCBI lineage: Eukaryota > Viridiplantae > Streptophyta > Magnoliopsida > Fabales > Fabaceae > Stylosanthes > Stylosanthes scabra. The sequence goes on along the minus strand of JASCZI010151044.1, from coordinate 121,117 downwards.
TCACTTTCTCAAATTCTATGTTAGCTTTCAAGGCACTGTATAAAGATAGTGTATTCCAGAATCATATTTTTTATTTGTGAAATTTTAGTAACGTATATATACTTTAGTATTAGTATTAGTATATTAGCTAAAGAGAAAGTGAATATTCAACATATATAGAAGGATTAGTTGGGCGCAGAGAGTAGTGAATATGGAAGTTAGGTACAAAGAGGAAGGGAGATATATGATATATGCAGAAATAATGATGATTATATGGATGTATAAGCTAATTATGATTAACATTGCTTGCAAGTTGGAGCTGTCTGCACCCATGCATATATATTACTGTAGCAGTTGTGAGTTCATTATCACACGACCCTTCTCCAAACATCTTCACATTTACACTCAATTTTAAAATCTCTTTTACTGCACTAATAATTCTCTTCCACCATAGAAATAATATTTATTTTTATTATTTATGACCAATATACATGGCAAACAATAATAAGCAAAATTTCAGTAACAATACACATAAAGAAAAAATATATAAAATTCTAACTAAATTTAGAGGTAGTAAAGTAATCGGCAAAGTCTTATCTCTTTAATGGTGTAAGTTGATGATTAAATCATTAATTGATTAGGCATATAAGTAAAATTGAATTGCGTAATAAGAGAGTAATGCAGTCGTCAGTAAGAGAGAGATTACTCAAAACTCAAGTATTTATATAGCACTGATCCGTCCTACGAACCTCGTGTATTGCTGTGCACACTTGTGAGGTGTTTTCATTTCTTTTCAACACCATTGAAATCGTTCGATTACATTTTGGACCCATAGCTCCAAAATTTCAACAGCGTAATCTTTGGTGTGACAGCGAGGGAAGACCGAATGAAGACTGCATTCATCATGACACAAGGACCTTTGCAACTCAAGTATGTCCATACATTATATTCTTTCTTTAGTACTACATATATATACTAAGAAATTTAAGTAGATCCATGATTGTTTGGTATGAAAATTTGAAGCACAAACAAACTTAAAAGAACGAACGAATAGGAGGTCAAGTGTATTATTCTAGATTAATTTTTGATGCGGACCATTGGAAATGATGGAATTCCTGTGAAAGATGAAAAGCTGAAGTAGTAATTTATATAAATTAGTTGAGTCCAATGAATGAAATCATTCAGGTTGTGCCTAATTTATTCTAAAATCTAGTTTAAGAGATAAGAATTATCTAAGCTTTCTATTTCAAATAATATAATGTGAGACTCGGTACTATGGCTTATATAGCTTTGTACCATACATTAAAAAAAAAAAAAAAAAAAGGTAGTTATTAGACCTTAGTAAACACTTGAACCACAGCTAATGATAACTTATATATTCTGGGAATCATTATTCTGTTTGGATAATAATTTTTTTTTAATTTTAAATAATAATTTAATTATTGACTCTCTAAGGACTTTCTAATATTGGTCAAAAATTTCTTTATAATACAGATTTTATATTTTACATTTTACAAAAATTAAAGTAATATATAAATGTGGACCCTCACATCTCTAGAATAAAATCTATATCTATATCATTTATATCTATATCATATAAGCTTTTATATTGATTTCTTAGCACTATGATATTAATATTAATATTAATATTATTATTATTATTATTATTATTATTATTATTATTGAGGCTGCGTTCAGTCCATCCAATTTAATTTTGGTTCGGAGATGAGGGTGACAATTGACACGAATAATTGGCACTACGGATGTTAGATCCATTAGACCGATGGCTTACCTACAACTGGATTTTCAATGTAGCATGCATATATATATATATATATATATATATATAGCAATAATGGCATGCATATAAAGTAAGAAAATCCATCCAAATAAATTGATATATAAATAAACAGTTCTTATTAATGTATAGATCTTGAACATGAGAAGAAGCTGTGGTTTTATTATTACAATGATAAATTAAAGCATGAAAGCTCCGGATCATAGGTATAAACAATACAATACGACTATAAAATAAAACAGCAGCATGCAGATGGAAAGAAAGAAAAAATCACAAGAGAACACAGAACAACGTTGACATATATATTAAAATGATGAGACATGCATAAACTTGGACCCCTGTGTATTATAGTATTGGGTCTAGGGTTTTCCTAATAAATAAACAGAACATAACACCAAAATAATAGTTGCAAGGAAACCGCTGAATACGACTCTTCTGCCTGCACCTCCTTCATCTGCTCCGGCTGTTGCTGCAACCATTCAAAAAAAGAAAAGCATAGTTTTATGATTATATTCTGTGATCACTGCCCTTTCTAATAACTCTCACCACAAAACTAAATCATATGACAGGATGCTTAATTACCTCTAAACCCTGTTTCTTGACTATATAATTTAATCAGAATATGTGGTGAGATCGACCTTGCTATTATCATATGATCTCTTTTTCTTTTGCAAATGATACCATTATCATCTCTTTTTTATTTTCCTTTGTCATGTTCTAGTGAATTAGATCCCTTATCATTAGACCGGATAACTTTTGTGTTTGTTTATTTGAACAAAGTAAATATGACAATAACAAGTTTTTTTTAGCCAATTTTTTATTTTTAATTTTCACCTACGAATATAACTACGACAATTGGTTCAACAAGTCTCGACCTCAGACGATATTTTTTTATAGATAAATACATTAATCTCAAATAATTGAAACAATTGGCTCAATAATTCCTAATGATTATAGAAATTAAAAATTTTGGCCCCTGATAGCTACAATTGGACAGTTTACGGTCTTGACTTACACCTTATATATATAAATCTAATCTAATGCATGCAGAGAAGAAAATGAACTTCATCAAATATTAAGACCCCAAATGTCATCTTCTAAAAGCATAGTTTGCATATAAATAATAATTAAAAAATATACCATTTTAATTTATCTTGGCATTCAACCCTAATTTACCTTTGAGAATATGCTTTTTGGAGGATTTTGGTTTATGATATGCACAATATAATATATATGCCCCAAGTTCTAATTGTTATATGATCTTTAAATTGTGATTAAACCCTTTACGATAGTTGCAATGCAAGAACCAAGTACTATATGACTAAACGTTCTTTTATATGAGACCAATTCAAAGTGTCCATCGATGTATTGTAACGGTAAGTATGACTCACCTGTCATCGGAAAAACTATACTACTGCTGCTGAATATATGTTAATGAACAAATTAATAACAATTCAAATAGCTAGAAATAATGTAGAGGGCTATTACCTTTGGGTTTCAGTGGCATGGAAGGAGGCGGAGCTGAAAGAGCCGCTGAAATAATGTTCATCATCATCACCATTTTTAAATATTAGTATCTATTGGTCTAAAATATTGTAGCATTGCATTGCTGATTATTGAAATGGAAAGAAAGAATAGTAATAAGAGGTAGCGGGTAGAGTACCTTGGCAGTAGGAGGCATTCAGATTGAGATCACAAGAGCGGGCTAATCGGATAGCTTGACTGGAGTTGAAACCAACGCTGGCAAGGATGGTAGGCGTTAACAAGATCTCGCATAAACACGCAAGCTGTGTTTCAAATACGTATCTCATAGGGTTGCAGCATTCATTCGGTGGCTTCTTCCCGTTCTTATACTGCTCGCATGAAGATATCTCTATAGCGCATGGTGGATAAGCAACTGATATCTGCGCCTCCGCAATCGTAATCATCATCATCAACACCATCATCATCAACCTACTATACCTACTACGCTTATTGTCATACCACCCACCACCTTCCATTTTTCAACGATCTTTCTTTCACTTATTAATATGTTTTCGTTACTCTTTCGTTCCCGCTTCATCATTTATATATAGCTAATCCAAAATAAAAGAACAAGACAAATGATGATGATGATTAGCCATGTCATCACTGAGGTTATTAGATATATAATGCTATACATGATACTCCTCATTCTTTCTTTTTCCCTGCTAATAAAAGACATTTTAATTAAATTGATTATTATTACATATCTCGCGTTGAAACCAGAGGCTGCCAATGTTCAAATGAATTAAATAAATAAACAGGGCCAATCTTGTTCTGAAGTGCGTACCAGCTGAGCCAGAGCTAGAGATTTTAACAGGTGACCAATTTTTTCTTTTTTTTTTTTATTTAAATAAAATTCGCTTAATCTAAAAATTTTAAATATTTCATTCATAAAATTAAAATTCACATAATACATAAATTTTTAAATATCATAATATAATAATTGATTTTTTTAATTATTTAAATACCAATAATAATTAGCTTTTTTTCTTATCTCTTATAAAGTATAGACTTAATATAAATACTTAAATAATGAAATATAAAAAAAATTATTTTTAATGATTAAGTAAAAATGAAAGAAATGATAAAAAAAAATATTTTTTAAAGGTGCTATTTTTTCTTGATTAATTTCTTTTTAATGAAATTATAATATTTCAAGGTGGCAATGCCTTTTCTGGCCAATACCACGCTCCGCCCCCGCGTACCAGCTGGTAGACAAGAAAATTCATGCCTTCCAAGCTTTTAATATATGTATGTTGAAAGTTGTTTGAGATGAAAATCTATATACCACATCCTGCTGGCTAATTCTTGAAGGGAATGGGAACCATTACCAATTTCGTGAGGTCATATCCGTGCAAATCCAATAATTAAAACTAGAAATCACTGTTATAAGTTGACTGCACAAGTTTAGGGAGCACGTATAATAAAAAAATAAAAAAGAACTGTCCATGCGAATTCTAGTCATTATCTATATAAATTAAAATGGTTGACCCCTTGAAACCTTCCTCTTAACCAAATTCATTAAAAAATAAAGTAATTTGAACTTGATCATAACATGAATAATTGGATTTATAAATTAAATCAATTTATACTTTGTAAAGAATTTTTTGTTGTCGTAAAGATCCTAAACACTAGCATCCAACTTGTCCAGTGATTCTGTATTGTATTTTTTAATTTTTTTTTTTTGGTATTGATTGTATTTTTTATTTATTGGTCCATATATGATAGATGTACTAGTATGAAATATCGTATGGGCTGCCAACAAAAAAAGTAATATCCAATGGGCCAGCCCGCTTCAGAAGAACCAATATGACAATTACTATGATACCCCTTCCTAATCCATGATATTGATTTGAGAGTTGCAAGTTGAAGAATAGGGATGGATAATGTAAATTTTAGAGCGTGATTGGGAAGGAAGTTGATAAGAATGGCATCCCTTAGCTTTGGTATGGCCACCACTGTTTGGAATCATGGCACCCGCACCCGCACCCGCACTCGTACTGGTACTCATACTCGCACGCCCACAATTCGATGTATTGGCTGGGTAACTCTCACTCCCTTACTTGACTTACCTTTCCTCTTCCATTTATTGTTTTTTGTTGTAACTTGCTAAGTGCCGAGCTTATTTGTTGTTTTGTGGGAAGAAAAGGACCCTGAAGGCGTCCTCGGCCCACCGCAAACCGGCCACATAGCTAGACTGGAGTTCAAGAGGCGTCTCGAGAGAGATGCCGAAGCACGTGAATCATTTGAGCGTCAGGTCCGTGAAGAGAAGCAGCGTCGCCATGAACTGCGCCAGGTACACTAATTCCAATTTGTTTCCCCCAATTTCACTATTTCTTTTTTTTTTTTTTAATTATTTGTTCTTGTGAACATCTAGTCTCGCATTCCTCCTGACAATCCCCAAGAACTAATTGAGTACTTGCTTGACACGGAAGCTCAGGACATTGAATTCGAGATTGCAAGAATGAGACCCCGGTACAGTTTCACAATTACAATTTCATTCATCTGCATTTCTTAGTTTAACGCATCTGACCTTGTTTCCTTTATGTAGCTTGAATGAAGAATTCTTTTCACAACTTAGAGTCGAGTTAGGACAGCTTCGATTTGCAGTTAACAAAACTGAGGTTCTCATCTTATCTTTACTTTTACTTGCATGTTTGTTAATTGTTTGGAACAACTGTGAGCAGCTTTTTCACAGGCCACAGAGGACAGGCGGATTGAGTTGGAGGCTCTGGAGAAAGCCATACAAGAAGGAATAGGTTTGTTACCTGTTCTTTAATTAAGTAGTAACTGCATAAGAGAGCAGAGTGATGATATATATTAATGTTACAGATGCCTATGATAAGATGCAAGGTGAGCTTATAAAAGCTAGACAAAGCCTAACCAAAATCTTGACTTCTAAGGATGTCAAAGCAACTGTATGTCCACTTCCCCATCCTCCTCTTACTTGTGCTTTTCTTATTTCACTTCAACTCATTAATCTAACTCTTGCCTTTTCTTCAATACAACATTAATCAGTTGCTGCAAATGGTTGAAAGTAGTGAAATTAACAGATCTTTGCTGGCACTTCTCGATGAAAACATAGCCGACGCGCATGGGAGCAACCAGGTAAATACCAATTTGATCAAACAGAATTATGTGTAAGAGAATAATGCTTCTTTTGATATAGCATGCTTCCATATTATTTTGTTGCAGAAACAGGCTGCAGAATACATGGAGAAGCTCCGTGGAGCTCTTCTCAAGTACATCACAGTTTAGTGTGTATAGTTTCTTTTTGTTTATTGCAAATGTGTGGAAAGTCTCCTTCATAGTTGTAATACTATATTATACTAAAGAATTGAGTTGTTGTAGCAAGTTTCTCCAATGTGATATCATATCAAACAGTTATCAATTTTGAATTACAACTACGGCTCTCTAGTTGATCAACTATGAAATTTAATTTGAAAATCAGATCATATATATATATATATATATATATTTCATGTTCAGAAGTGTATAGTTTAATTCATCTTTCAATGATTTTATTCTATTATGACCCATGTTATGAACCAGAGAGAACAGACAACAAAGCTTGCTGGTGAAGAAATTTAGATTGTATTCATTTTTCAATGCTGATATGCTTACACACTCTTTATACTACTAGGCCCAATCTATTAACACACTGCTTGACTGGTCAAACACAATTCCCTGGCAGCCTGGCTCAACACTACCTAATAACGGAAAGTTAGTTACAAGGGAACTGAGTCAACTAATCTTGCTAAACTGTAACAACCATTCAACTAATTCTAACTCTTCTCCTTAACATATTCCCTCCTTAATAACTATAATTTTTTTTTTATGGTATCCTAGGTCCAGCAGGCCAAACTAATCTCTTACGCCTTATCGAGTACTTCTTTAAGAGGGTTTGACTTGACTACATCTTCTTCTACATGCATGTCGCCCAAAGTTCGAATTCGGACGAAACTTAAACAACTCAAGTCGCTTATAGTTTCTTTTGCCCTGCATATATCAACTACATCATTTTAATGATAACAGGCCAAGTGTACTGATTTCTTTGAAACCCATTGTAATAGATTTGCGAACGGGATGATAATGTTAATAGAGAAATTGACAAATAACAAGATTCATGTTAATAATAAGGGTAGGCATAAGCCATAAAGGAGGTATTATACCTTTCCTTTTTCTCTTTGGTCAAGATGCCTTTACTTTTTCTTATTTTTTTCAGGTCACTAACTTGGCATGCTAGTAACTGATTGAGGCTGGTCCAGTCATGGCTTGATTTGATGCTCAAATTCCGCTTGGCCCTTGGTAAGTAGTTGTTATATCAATACAAAATAGTGAAAATATAAATTAAAAAATAAAAAGTAGCTGCATATAGTTGGTATCTATTATCTACAATCATCTAGAATCTCCCATTACTCATTCAAAGTCCAACTTAAGGTTATTAATTTTAAAAAATATATATAAAAAGTACAAAATTAGCTAAATTATAATGTGAAAATAGAAGAAAAGAAAAAACATTTACTAGCTATAAATATTGCATGTCACTATTAGTATTAGGCGAAGTTTAGTAGTGAGAGATTTAATTAGTTTGACTGCGACGGGATCAAATCTCAATATCCTACGCTTAAACCAAATGCAGTAAACTACTTTTTTAATGCTGTAGATCGGTCCTTAATGCGCGACTCAAGAGCCCTGCTGCTAACTGTCTTATAACTTAAGCAAAGTAGTTTTAATGCTGAAATAAAAGAATATTTTAGTTCCAAACCGTTTTTTGGAACAAAACTACAACTCCATTACTTAACCGTTCGCCACTGAAGACGGTGGGTAAAAGTTAAAACAAAGTTTCCTTTATGAAAAGTGGGAAAGCAGTTCAAGAAAAGACAGTGTATAGCCCAGTTATAATAATTTAATAATATAAAGTAAATAGGGGTTGTTGTTGAAGTTGGCAGTCCCTATATATTGGAACTCCATAGTCCATACCCCTCAACTTAGTAGTAAATCCTTGTAATAATAAGTAGAGATGGCTGCAAGACATGAGATTATTTTTGTACTGCCTCTCTTGCTGGTAAGCTTTGTAAGCCACACGGGTGGGACAACCACCCCACAAGACTTCATAAAATCGTCATGCAGGGCAACACGGTACCCTGCTCTCTGCGTGGAATGCCTCATTGGCTACGCAGGGGTCATTGGCCAAAGCAAGCGGCAGCTAGCCCTGGCGGCCTTATCAGTGACCATATCAAGCACACGGTCGTGTTCATCGTTCGTGAAGTCGATGGCGAAGCAGATGAGGATGAAGCCACGGGAGTACGGAGCGGTACAGGACTGCATAGAAAACATGGGGGACAGCGTGGACAGGCTGAGCCAATCGGTGAGGGAGATGGGGCGCGTGGGTGAAGGACTGGGAGAGGACTTTGAGTGGCACATGAGCAACGTGCAGACATGGGTCAGTGCTGCTCTCACTGACGACAACACGTGTCTTGATGGCTTTGATGGCCGTGCCATGAATGGCAATGTCAAGGCAGCCATTAAAGGCAGGGTCCTCCATGTTGCTCAGCTCACAAGTAACGCCCTCGCTTTGGTTAATCGCTTTGCTCAAACACACACTACTCCTCTTCAAACTCCTCCAATCTTAAACTAGTGAATGGTTTCATCTGTTTGTAATGTATTGAGTTTTAGATTTGCTGATGACTGTATGACTTAGGTGTGTGTGTGTGTTACCAGTGTTGGTTTGGTTCCTTCTCTGCAAAAGAAAATGCCTATAAAAAGTAGCGCGTTTTTGAGTGTTGTTTTCTGTAATATAGGGATTCTGTATGATGTATCTTGTATCTAAGTTGTGTTATTGTGGAGAATTTGTCCCTCTTATATGGATTATGATGAGTTGATACTTCTTTTTCTTGATGAACCATGGCATCAGATAAAGTGTTGATACAGTCGCTCAACTCTAGAGCTTGTGCTAACAGTCTATGTTGACATCAGTATTCAATCTTCAAAATGTTTGGTAATTTGGCACAGTCAAAGTTCCTTCCACTATAACACACACTCTGGAGGTCTTTCCTATAAGTTAATTAAATCATGGTGATAAAGCAAAGAAGAGAGTAAAACACTAACATAAATGTGTCTTCTATTGCTTTCCACGTTTACTTTTTGGCCGTACTTTACTAAGACAATCATGGACTTCCTTTTCTCGCATCAGCAGGCTAACAGATTAGGTTGAAGTTCACAAATTTAATGCATGGACAATCTTTATGTAAAGGTCAATAATTGAAGTAGTGGATACTAATCTTCCTGTCCCACTTAGATTTACTCTTTGTCAAGATCCTGACGATTTAGTGATCAACATGCCGAAGTTGGATAATTAAACTATAAAAATAATAACCTATGTGGAGTTGATTTAAAAAGAGACAGTATGATTGAAGGTGCTTATTGGTTATGGTTATGCATGTTACCAAATGATTTGTCTTCTTTAACCAACTTTTCTTTATGAGATAATAGCTAACGGAATTTCAGATTTCGAAAGCGAAAGAAAAGGACGACTTTGAAATCAAATTGCAACACGACAAAGATGAAGCCTCAAATCTCGATAAGCATGAGTCTCCTCAAGGTAACAATCGCCTACTCACTCCTCTCATCTTTCTTTTCTTTGTGTTCAGCTAATGTTGAGACTATTGTAAGTTTTTTAATTTTTTTTAAATACCATTGGTTTTAGAACTATAGATCCTTAAGTAATTAATGTTCTAAATACAAATATTATAAAATATTTGAATATCTAAACCTTTTAATTAAGGTTGAGACTTTTTCTACTATCTTTAGATTTTAATGTAACATTCACTTAAAAAATCTATAAAAGCCTATGGTACTCAATACCAAAATATCCTCACATCACACTGTCTTCAATGAAGTAATTGAAACTGTTATTAACTTATGTACTTTATTTTGTATGATGTATCACTGAAGGATAAGAGAGAGAAACAAAGATCTTCTATGGCTATGTAGCTTATCAATGTCTACCATACTTGCTCTCAAAAGCGGAGAAATGAAAGCATACAAAAACCTAAAAAAGCTACGCCTAAGTAATGTGCATTCATTTCTCTATGTCTATGCATTGAAATGGACATGCCATATTGGCATTAGCAACCACCCACACCCACTGTTCGTTGTGCTTGTGGTCTGCCACTTTGACCATGACTCAGGCAGCGTATTCCTTGGCACCGGACAAATCGATCCTAAGAATAAGTTACAATGTGATGTGTTAAAATCAATTTGTCTCATTTTTTAATTAATTAAGGGTCGCTTTGGTAATTTCGATTGTTAAAACGAAAAAGTTTAGAGAATGATGATTACTCCTAGAGTTTTTAATTTGTTAGGACTTAAAAGGATAATTAAGAAGATCAATTAAGACATTCAATCCTTACTCTCAAACAACATTACACTCATGCTGTATGATGAATTGATGATGTAAAATTGCAAATTACCAAGTAGCTCACTGGGTGTAATGGATCAACCAATCAACCAGTAAACAGTGGTGCCCAATCATTGGTCACCCCATTATACCAAAAAATAATGAAATATATGTAAGAAAAAAAATGTTTGCTAACCAATAAAATTGAAGCCTAAAATACCTTAAATCTTTCATTTTCTATCTTACATTTTATTTATTTTATATTTATTAATTATTAATGCAGTAAATGAATATTTTAGATGAAGATGAAAGTGTTATTGTCATTTTGGATTTAGAGTTTTATAATGATAAAAAAAGACTACATTAAATTTAATTAGACAATCTAACACACTAATTTTAATCGGATAATTATATGATAGAGAGAATTTATGATGAATAGAATGAAGATGTGAAAAATAAATCCTCTCAATTTTTTTTGTCAATTATTTTATAAAGTATAATATCTTATCATTTATTTGTTAAGTAAGGTAAAAAAAAAAAAAAAACATGTAAAAAAAATATTGAATGAAATGAAATCACACTTAACAAATGCACAATTTTTCAAGATAAGTATCTATCTATTGCATCTTTTGCATGCAACTTTTCAATCATACTCATGTTACTCGACAATCCATGTTAACGCTACAAAAATGGAAATTAGATTAGAAACAAACAAAAAATCACAAAATTTATTTTGAAAGACATTTAAGTATTTCCAAAAAAAAATTTATTTATTTTGTATCTAACAAAAAATTATTTTTTTTCCGATCACGTCCCCAGAGGACTAATAAAAGATTATTTTGATTCATCAGTGGAATTTTAAGAATATTTTAGACATCATCAATTTATATGGTCCAAACTTTTTTTAAAAAAAATACCTACGCACAAAGCAAGCTTTCAACCTAAATTGATTCAATGGAACAAAATAATAATAAAAAAAACCCTAAATTGATTCACACTTAATTTTGATCGGTTCGTCCTTGACCAAAAATGAACGAATTGGTTTCTCTGACCACTGGATATATGATACAAATATACACACTTTTCTTACCAGAAAATCTATCATCAAACATAGTCAAATGTGTTGACAAACTAACTTGAATCAGTAGTTAGCACACTAGAACATGGTACAACTGTTGGATATTCAAATTTGGCTTTACACAGACCCTTATATAAAGCCAAATCTTTTTCTTTTTTAACTGGTATTCATCTAAAGCCAAATCTATAACAGATTAATCTTCACCCTGTTCAGCTATGCAATAACGTGTAGAGAGAGAAAAAATAATAATAATGACGAAATCATAAAACAGAAACAAATCATGCACAGCCTCAAACCATCAACTACCAAAAGACACACCGTCTACCCGAAAGATGGTATCAAGTCCAAAAAAAAAAAAATGAAAAAAAATCAAAGAGCAAAATAAAAATCAATATAATTGAATACCCAAAAATATATATATATATAAATGACCCAATAATAATCGCAAAAGCACGAGGGGGCAAAACGTTCAATCAAAATTTTACTGGAATCATCTGGATTGACTATAAACAAGGCGAAGACTAAAAAAGAAAACATTAAACAACCAAACATTTCCCAACCGTTTTTTTTTTTAAAATTCAATGGAACCTATATCAATATGAGTAGCAATGGGAAATACAATTGTCAATTACTCCTTGGCATGAACAACAGCCAGCCCAGTTTCCATAAAATCTACCTCATCTGGACAATTCCAGCACTGATCAGTTTTTGGATTTTGTTCATCACCATTGGGTTCTTCGTATGTTCCTGTGCAGCCTTTGGATTTTCTTGGAAATCAACCAATACCTGCATGCAAAACAAACTCTAATTAGAATATCTACTTCATATTAGAACAACAAAATGCACATAAATGGAAGCATACCTGTCTCATTACTGGGTCTTGGAGAATGTTCTGTATCTCTGGGTCTTGCATTGCTTTCGCCTACAAGAATTCAAATATATATGTATGTTCATAAATAGATAAAGATGTATATGTCCAACTGAATCCACTAGAGCAACTAGAGGCTTCAAAGAATGACAGTAAACCATACCTGTCTCTCCTTCAACTCCTCTGGGCTTAAATCCCCACGGCTTGCCTTATTAATTTGTTGTACACATCTGAAATGAATATTATACACACATTACCGCAGTGTACATGGGAAGTTCAAATAGGAAAACAGTGAACGGAGGAATATAGAACAATAACGTACCTTCCAATGCCATCAAGTAACTCCTGATTGTTGGGGTCGAGTTTCAACCCCTCCTTGTATGTTTCCAAAGCCTTGTCATATTCCTTCATGAAAAACTGTACCGCACCTTTCCTTGTATAACCCTTTACAAAGGTTGGATCAAGCTCAATGCACTTCTCAGCATCCTTTAAACCTTCAGGCATTGCCCCTAGTTTAGTGTAGCAAGCAGCTCTGTTACTGTAAGTCTGAGAAAACAGAGCATCCAAATGAATTAGTGTATGCAATTCCCAATAAGAAAAATACTATCACCAATTCTATTCAATGAGCATTAACAATTACCCTAGGATCTTTAGGGTTTCTTCTTAAAGACTCCGTGTAATGCTTCACAGCCTCCGGATACTTCTGTTCCTTGAAGTATTCATTTCCTGCATGCCAACACTTTTCAGTAAATACAAAGATCCTCTGACAAATGAGAAAAACTTGGGGAAAAAAAGGAATTGAAAACCCATGTGCAGACTTACCTTTCTCTCGCTCCTCATCAGCCAATTTTGGATCAAAATACTCTTGTTGTTCTAGATCTTTCTTAGCCTTTTCAGCTTCATTAAGTTTCTTCAATGTGTCTGGGTTGCGGTGTTCAGTAAGTGCTTTCTGGTAAGTCTCAATGGCAGGG